>ML663559.1:1693548-1928087 GCA_007570785.1 Antilocapra americana
AAAACAACAATACAGTATATTAACACATATATATGGAATTTAGAAAGACGGTAACGAGAACCCAACATGCGAGACAGCAAAAGGAACGCAGATGGTATAGAATAGACTCGTGGACTTTGTGGATGAGGGTAAGGGTGGGATGATATGGGAGAAGGGCATTGAAACAAGTTAATTATCATATGTCTAATCAATCGCCAGCTCAGGATTGATGCTCGGGGCTGGTGCAGCGAGATTTCCCAGGGGGGAGGGAGGAGGGAGGGGGGTTCTGGAGGGGAAGCATATGTAAACCCATGGTGATATCATGACATTGTATGGCAAAAACAATAAAAAAAAATAAAAAAATAAAAAATAAAAAACTTTGTAATGAGAATACTTAGGATTTGTTCTGTTAGCAACTTTCATATATGTCATACATCAGTGTTAGCTATAGTTATCATGCTATACATTACACCCCTAGTATTTATACATCTTCCAACTGGAAGTTTGTATCACTTGACCACATTTTTCTAATTCCTCCTCCCCTTAAATCAGAAATTTATGATATCTCTTTTTATATAATAAAAATTTTCACATAGACTTCAACATCATATGGATGAATATTGATATGAAAATGTATACACAATATATTCTGTAAAATACAATGAAATAGTATGTAAGATATTAGCCCATTTTTAATATATGTGTCTATCATATATTATCAGGGATGATAGTGATTATGTGGGTAGCAAGGTTGTGGATGGATTTAATTTTTTTTCCTTTTTATGTTTTTCTTTTCTTTTTCTTCCTTATATTTATATCTTTTTAACAAAAAATGTACATTGCTTTTATAATAAGACTATTTTTAATTTTTAAAATGGTACTGGAAAGACAGTAAAATTCTTGAGACGTAAAAACTAAAACATATTATGATGGAGATTCCTTAAAAAACTAGGAATAAAACCACCACATGGCCCAGCAATCCCACTCCTAGGCATATACCCTGAGGAAATCAAAATAGAAAAAGACACATGTATCCCACTGTTCATTGCAACACTATTTACAATAGCTAGAACATGGAAGCAACCTAGATGTCCATCAACAGATGAATGGGTAAAGAAGTTGTGGTAGAGATACACAATGGAATATTACTCAGCCATCAAAAGGAATGCCTTTGAGTCAGTTCTAATGAGGTGGATGAACCTAGAGCCTATATACAGAGTGAAGTAAGTCAGAAAGCGAAAGAGAAATATTGTATATTAGCACATATATACGGAATCTAGAAAGAGGGTACTGAAGAATTTATTTGCAGGGCAGCAATGGAGAAACAGACATAGAGAATAGACTTAGGGACATGGGGAGAGGGGAGGAGAGGGTGAGCTCTATGGAGACAGGATCATGGAAACTTACATTAGCATACGTAAAATAAATAGCCAATGGGAACTTGCTGTATGTCTCAGGAAACTCAAACCGGGGCTCTGTATCAACCTAGAGGGGTGGGATGGAGAGGGAGATGGGAGGGAGGTTAAAGAGGGAGAGGATTTATGTATACCTGTGGCTGATTCATGTTGAGGTTTGACAGAAAACAAAAAAATTCTGTAAAGCAATTATCCTTCAATTAATAAATCAATTAAAACAAAAAAGTTCAGGCCCTTCATGTTCAGAGGTGAAGAGACAGCAGAGACAAGCTTTCCAGTCTCCTTTAGATGTAGTGTGTTCAGTGATGCCCTTTCGAGCACCCTAGTGGCTCTACTTGGGCAAGGTACTTAATGCCTCTCCCCTCAATGTCTGCAAATTGTAGGGGTACTTAGCTCACAAGACTGTTATAGAGAGATCATTCATTCAGTTATTCAGCAAGCATGTATTGCTTGAGTGTCCTGTCTGTTTCAGGTACTGTTCTGGGTTCTGGAGACAGAAACCTGAACCAGGCAGTCAGGGCCCTTTCCACAGGAAGTTTACATTCTAGGGAAACAGGGAGACAAGCAAAGCAGCAAACATGTAAGAAAACAGAATGACAACTATTAGAATGAATAGAAAATACAACAATGTGATATGATTGAGTATCATCTCTGAAGGGGTGACGTAAATGTTGAAACCTGCATGATCAGAGGAGCCAGCCCCACGAAGATCTTGGAAAGGAGGAATTTAGGCACAAAGAATGGAAATCCAGGCACGTACATATTTTTGCTTAAGCTAGCTTCCTCTTCTCCTTCTCCCTCCCCTCTCCCCTTTCTCCTTCTTCTTCTCAGCAAAACTCAAAGACAGGTTTTGCACATTTAACATTCCTTCATATTACTTCATATAAGTTAGCTTTCATCACATCCAGTTTTAATAAGTCACCACGGGTAGTCATGTGCCTACTCTGTGCCTTTATCTAAGCTCTTAAAGTAGATTTTCATCCTTCCTCTGAGATTTGCAGACTTTCCACCAGGATATTATTTTCTCCTGCACTGGTAAAATTCTTTTTCTAGTTGCAGAGCTCAAGTATTTAATAGCTATGCCCCATCTATTGCTCTTGAAGAACTGACAAACATTGAAAAATAGAGAGAAATATAAATTTCAGTTGCTTTTATTTTATTAACAAAACCAAGAATAATGGTTGACAGGTGGTGCTAGTGGTAAAGAACCCGCCTGCCAATGCAGGAGACAGAAGAGACACAGGTTTCATCCCTGGGTTGGGAAGATCCCCTGGAGGAGGGCATCACAACCCACTCCAGTATTCTTGTCTGGAGAATCGTATGGACAGAGGAGCCTGGTGGGCTGTAGTCCATGGGGTCGCAAAGAGTCGGACATGGCTGAAGCAACTCAGCACACCCGCGATCTTCCCAAGAACAACTCTATAGTTATCAGTGGTTATTTTTCTGAGGAGACATGCTTTTATGATTTATAACAGATGAAAATGAGTGTTTAAACATTGTTATTTTCTTAAATTTTCACTTTGGGAAGTGATATGAAAGGACCTGAGAAAAGGTAAAGCTTAACTAGGCTGTGGGTCTGGCTTAGAGCAAGAAGCAGTGTCCTGAAACCAAGTGCCAAGGGAATGACTCATAGCAAGTCAGGTGTTTGCCCCTCTGGCCTCCTGCTCAGCTGGGCTTCATCTTATCCATGACTATGTATAAGATATTGTCCTAAGTGAAGATTTTTTTCCTGCCCTGTCTCAATTCCAGGCACATGGCTTAGCACATAGCCTCTGAAATCAGGTAAACCTAAATTTAAGTTCTGGCTCTAATAATTTATGACCTGGGGTGAGCCATTTGAGATAGTTGAGGAGGATAATAGAATAGAGGCAGACCTTGTTTTATTGTGTTTTGTTTTATTACACTTCGAGGATGCTGAGGTTTTTATGAAGTAAAGGTTTGCCACAACCCTGACTTGAGTAAGTCTGTCTCCACCATTCTTCCAATAGTATTTGCTCACTTTGTGTCTCTGTGTCAAATTTTAGTAATGCTTGTAATATTCCAAACTTTTCTACAATCAGTACTGTATTAGTTATAGTGATCAGTGACTTTTGATGTTACTGTTGTAATTGTTTCAGGGCGCCATACGCCATGCTCATATAATCGTTACATACTCTTTATGTTCTGACTACTTCACCAACTGGCTGTTCCCCTATCTCTCTCCTCTTTGGCCTCCCTCTTCCCTGAGATGTGACAATTGAAAATAGACAATAACACCACATTGTCCCCTAGGTATTCAAGTGAAAAGAAGAGTTACACACCAAGGAAAGATGTGTCAGGCATCCATACTTAAAGAGGGCCCTCGCGCCAAAAATGTTAGGCTCATGAGCTACGCAGGGATGGTCTCACATGAAAGTAGTCCTTCAAGGTGACAGTGGTAATTGTTTATCCAAAACTCATATAGAGAAATACAAGGAAAATGAAGAAGCACAGGAACCTCTCAGTTAAAAGATCAAGAGAATTCCATGAAGGAATAAACAATGAAACAGACCTGTCCAGCCTACTAGATCCCAAGATAAGGAATTAAAAAAGGCTATCGAAAGAAATGTCTATCAATATAAAAAAAAACCCAAGAAACTATAAAGAGGAGCCAATTAAAATTAGAAAGAAAATCATTTGCTAAGATGAAAGCTGAGCTAAAAAGCAATAAATAGTAAGTTGAATGATTCAGAGGAATGAGTAAGTGATCTGGTTCAGGAGGGAGGGGACATATGTATATTTATGGCTGATTCATGGTGTACGGCAGAAACCAACACAACATTGTAACGCAATTATCCTCCAATTAAAAATAATTTTAAATGAAAAGACAACCCACAGAATGAGAGAAAACATGACCAACAAAGTGACTGGCAAGGGATTAACCATAAAAATATATAAATAGTTCATGTAGTTCAGTATGAAAAAACAATTAAAAAATGACAGGAAGATCTAAAGAGACATTTCTGCAAAGAAAACATGCAGATGGCCAACAAGCATGTGAAAAGATGCTCAACATCACTAATTATTAGGGAGATGCAGATCAAATCTATCATGAGCTATCCCCCTACACCAGTCAGAGTGGCCACTGTCAACGTATCTATAACAATAGACGCTGGAAAGGGGGCGTGGAAAAGGGGACCTTAACTGTTGGTGAAAATGTAAATTGGTGCAACCACTCTAAAAAAAATGTAGAGAGATTTCTTTAAAAGTTAGAAATAGAGTTACTATACGATCCAGCAGTCCCATTCCTGAGCATGTATCTGGCAAGGACAAAAACTATTTTGAAAAGATACATGCACCCCAGTGTTCATTGCAGCACCATTTACAATAGCCAAGACATGGTAGCAACCTAAATGTCCATTGACAGAAGAGTGGAGAAAGAAGATATGGCACATATATAAAATGGAATATTGCTCAACCATAGAAAAAACAAAATAAGGCCATCTGTAGCAATATGGATAGACTTGGAGATCGTCAGACTAAGTGAAGTAAGTCAGACACAGAAATGAATATCATATGATATTGCTTATATGTGGAGTCTTTAAAAAATGGTATCAGTGAACTTATTTATAAAACAATAGAGTCACAGATGGAGAAAACAAACCTATGGGTCACCAGTGGGGAAAGAAGGAACAGTAAGTTGGGAGACTGGGATCGACAAAAATACACCATTATAAATAAAACAGATAACTAACAAGCACCTACTGGAGAGTAGAGAGAACTCTGCTCAATGCTCTGTAATGGCCTACATGGGAAAAGAATCTATATATATATATAATATATATATATATATAATATATATAAGAATATATATGCTTAGCTTATTCACTTTTTAAAATGATGGAAAAAGTAATATAAAATAATGATTTTTTTTTAAAAATAAATATTTTTAAACTCAAGTTCATAAAGATATCCTCCTCTAGATTTTTCTAAAAATAGGTTTCTTTTGCTATTTAGGAGCATCATGTCTGTATATGTGCATGTGTATCCATATGCTTGCTACTCCATATCTCCTCACATAGGCACTTAGGCCTCAGTTTAGACACAGATCTAGTCCCTGAACCAGAGGTTGCTTTGGTTTAGTTCCTTCTCAGTCTCCTCTTCCTGAACCGGGAGACCTGCTCTGGGCACTGCCATGAAGTGGTGAGAATGCTTGTGGTCCTGTCTGCCCTGCCAGAGCTGCTCCCCTGCTGCCACTCTGCCCCAGACCGTGCCCAGGCTCTGGGTGGAGCCCACTCATTGCTTTGCATGCCTCTGTTAGTTGGATCTATTCAGTTCAGTTCAGTTCAATCGCTCAGTCATGTCAGACTCTTTGTGACCCCATGGGCTGCAGCATGCCAGGTTTCCCTGTCCATCACCAACTCCCAGAGCTTTCTCAAACTCATGTCCATTGAGTCCATGATGCCATCAAACCATCTTGTCTTCTGTCATACCCTTCTCCTCCTGCTTTCAATCTTTCCCAGCATCAGGGTCTTTTTCAGTGAGTCAATTCTTTCCATCAGGTGGCCAAAGGATTGGAGTTTCAGCTTCAGTGTCAGCCCTTCCAATGAATATTCAGGACTGATTTCCTTTATGATTGACTGGTTTGATCTCCTTGTAGTATAAGGGACTCTAAAGAGTCTTCTTCAACACCACAGTTCAGAAGCATTAATTCTTCAGCACTCAGCTTTCTTTATGGTCCAAATCTCACATCTATACATGACTACTGGAAAAGCCATAACTTTCACTAGATAGACCTTTGTTGGCTAAGTAATGTCTCTGCTTTTTAATATGTTGCCTAGATTGGTCATATTTTCTTCCAAGGAGCGTCTTTTAATTTCATGGCTGCAGTCACCTTCTACATTGATTTTGGAGCCCAAGAAAATAAAGTCTCTCACTGTTTGCATTGTTTCCCCATCTATTTGCCATGAAATGATGGGACCAGATGCTGTGATCTTCATTTTTTTTTTTTTCGTTTTTTTGAATGTTGAGTTTTAAGCCAATTTTTTCACTCTCCTCTTTCACTTTCATCAAGAGGCTCTTCAGTTCCTCTTCGCTTTCTGCCATAGGGGTGGTGTCATCTGCATACCTGAGGTTATTGATATTTCTTCTGGCAATCTTGATTCCAGCTTCTGCTTCATCCAACCAGCATTTCGCATGATGTAATCTGCATAGAAGTTAAGTAAGCAGAGTGACAATATACACCCATGACTACTCCTTTCCCAATTTTGAACCAGTCCGTTGTTCCATGTCTGGTTCTAACTATTGCTTCTTGACCTGCATACAGATTTCTCAGGAGGCAAGTCAGGTGGTCTGATATTCCCATCTCTTGAGGAATTTTCCACAGTTTGTTGTGATCCACACAGCCGAAGGCTTTGGCGTAGTCATTAAAGCAGAAATAGATATTTTTCTGGAATTCTCTTGCTTTTTTGATGATCCAACGGATGTTCCTCTGTGTTTTCTAAATCCAGGTTGAACATCTGGAAGTCCTTAGTTCATGCACTGTTGAAGCCTCACTTGGAGAATTTTGAGCATTACTTTGCTAGCATGTGAGATGAGTGCAATTGTGTGGCAGTTTGAACATTCTTTGACATTGCCTTTCTTTGGGATTGAAATGAAAACTGACCTTTTCCAGTCCTGTGGCCACTGATGAGTTTCCCAAATTTACTGGAATATTGAGTGCAGCACTTTAACAGCATCATTTCTTAGGCCTTGAAACAGCTCGGCTGGAATTCCATCACCTCCTCTAGCTTTGTTGGATCTATAGAGATTACATGTCTTGCTTTGAAGCCTTGCTGTTTCTTTCTGCTTTCTCTTTTTAACTTTACTATCTTTGTGTATTTGGAGAAGAAATGGTGCATCGAGGCACCTTACTGCAAATTCATTGCACTATTCTGACCTGAGCTCTAACTCTTTTTTAAAAAAATACTTTTTATTTTATATTGGAGTGTAGCCTGTTAGCAATGTTGTGATAGTTTCAGGTGGACAACAAAGGGACTCAGCCATACCCATGCATGTATCCATTTCCCCATTAATTCCCCTCCTACCCAGGCTACTAGGTAACATTATGAACTCTAACACTAACAATCTTTATGACAGATTTAAAGAAAGAGAAGCAGTTAGCTAGATAGATAAGAGTGTGGAGGGGAAACAGTAGATGATAACAAGAGTATGTGTGAATGTGCAGAGACAACAGAGAAAAAGACATTTTTGGAAATGGAAGCAGTTTGGTATGACAGTAACTAGAACAACCTAAAGGGCAAGGGCAGCAGAAAAACCTGGAAGAGAGATGAAGCATAATGAGGAAGGTGTTTGTGCCTTCTGCCAGCCCAACAGTCACCACTTCCCTAAAAACACACAAAAGAAGTAGAAAATAGAATCACTTTGCTGAAAACATCACAGGTTTCGAAAGATATTCACATTGATTCACTGAGGTGCAGAGTGCTGGTGTTATTATGTCCATTCTAGAAACAAGAAAACGGAGGCTTAAGAAATTTAAATGAGGGACTAGAACTGAAACCCAAAGCCTCTTTTGCTTCATCCTTTGCTCTTTCCGTGGGCTTCCCTTATGACTCAAGTTGGTAAAGAATCCACCTGCATTTGGGAGACCTGGGTTTGATCCTTGGGTTGGGAAGATCCCCTGGAGAAGGGGAAGGGTACCCACTCCAGTGTTCTGGACTGGAGAATTCCATGGACTAAATAGTCCATGGGGCCGCAAAGAGTTGGACACGACAGCAGCTTTCACTTTCACTTTGTTCTTTCTACCAACCACAATTCAGAGCACATACACAAACAGTAAAAAGACCGCCCACCATGAAACCTCTCAAACAAAACGGTAGAACTGGAAACAGAACCGAGATAAACTTCTTTGACATTCCTTGATTCCACTTTTAGATTCTTCCCCTACTTGTCTCTAGGAACCTAATTCATAAGTAGGCTCAGAACCTAACTTTATAAAGTGTCCTAATGGACTCCTCTGTCATGCAAACAGTGATAAGTTTCAATATTGTAGCTACTCCCCAAACTTACATTTTTACTAGCACAAAGGAAGTAAGGACTCCCAGTTGCACAGGCTCTGAGTAATAGTGGCCTGTAGAGTGTATACGCGTGAGCCAAAGCTCTTGATCATGTGATTTTGACATTTTTACGTTCCTGCATATAAGTACCAACCTGCCTTCACAACACTGAAGTTTTGAAATCAATTAACTGTCTTAAGTAAGAAGTTAATACCTCTGTTAACAAAACTACTTATCAAATCTTTATATGTAGTTCTATAAAATTATCACTCATTTATTCAACAAATATTCCAGTTTAGTAAGTACTATATAATATAGCAATAGGTAATATATATAATAATGACTATTATGACATAAAAATATTATTTAATGCTGATGCATGCTAGGACTTGTAATCCTTGATCAAAACACATTTCTTCCCTGAAATTTAATCACAATGTAACTTTCTGAAAAAGAACAAAAAGAATAGTGAAGAATGCTAAGACTAGCTGTTTCAAGTGACAAAGTAAACTTGACCTAGTTTTGCTGAATTTGTACTTTATTGTTCTGTCTATTATATTATCCCAATTTCTATCTGAGTAATTAACCTAGGTCTCTTTTCTCCCTCAAAGGAGAGCACTCATAATGTATTTACCTAAAGTCTTCCTCCTCCAGGGCATTGTCCCAACCCAGGGATTAAACCTGCATCTCTTAGGTCTCCTGCATTAGCAGATGGGTTTTTGTTTTTGTTTTTACCACTAGTGCCACCTGGGAAGTCCCTCCTATATCTACACCATCCCTAAAAACTACTTTCTGTAATTCTTCATTCCTGGATAGGAACAGGGAAGATTCTTAGAAACCTCATTTAGTAAGATGTTTTCATCTTAAGTCATGAAAGAGCAGTTTGAAACCCTCCACCTGACCTATGCCATGTCTCTATTTTCTAATCTATGGTGTAAAGAGAAATGTGGCTTCAGGTAAACTGTTAGTCATAACCAGCCCTTTAGTATTCCTCCAGATTCTTAAAGGATAATAAATTCTATATCTTTCCCCTATCTTTTTTAAGGACAGAAAAAATCTAGTTCCTATTGGCAAACTTTTAGTCACTGCTTTTATTTTTCTTCTGATGCTAATGAATAACAATCGAATCAAGAACCAAATTAAAGTTTAGCAAATGAGTGCTCATCATACAAATCATACTTTCCTGCAAGTTTTTAAGAACATATTACAGATTCTGAAGATGGTTCACCTCAATAGTTTTGAGTAGGGAAAGTAAAGCAGAAAAATAGTGACCCATGTTCTTTATCCCTCCAGGTTTTCAGAGTATGGGATATACAGACTCTTTCACTATTACAAGTCTTCCACGATAGCCAAGGGGGACCAGGAGACATGCAGATTTACTCTATGATATTTGATTCCAATCATCGCGTGCTTATTACAGGTAAGTGAACTCAATTAATGGGCTTCCCAGGTGGCACTAGTGGTAAAGAACCCACCCTCCAAAGCAGAAGACATAAAAGACATAGGTTCTATCCCTGGGTTGGAAAGATCCCCTGGAAGAGGGCATGGAAACCCAATCCAGTTTATTCTTGCCTGGAGAATCCCTTGGACAGAGGAGTTAGCCAGACCATGGTCCATAGGGTCACGAGGAATTGGACACAACTGAAGCAATTTAGCATGCCTGCACTCAGTTAATGACAAATAAAATCTTGATTTTTTTTAAATCTTTTTTTTAAACTAGCACTTGATCACTGACCAGAAGAAAAATAAAACTAAATGGGAAATTTATAAACTGTGATTGCTCACAAGAGGTAACTGAATTCAATTCAATTCCTTTCTATTTTTCTATAGCATGGTGAATGAGGTCTTGAACCTAGGATGCGAGGTGGTGGGGTTAAAGCTGCTGCTCCCCATGGGGCAAATCCAGCTCTGCACTGAGTGTTGGAGCAGGAATATGATCCATCTTAGCACAGTTACACCAGTATGCTGAGTCAGCGCCCCTTTTCTTCAGGGAGGCAATGTGGCCCCATGTAGTCTGGTACTGCAGAGAAGGCACTGGCACCCCACTCCAGTACTCTTGCCTGGAAAATCCCATGGACGGAGGAGCCTGGTGGGCTGCAGTCCATGGGGTCACTGAGAGTCAGACACGACTGAGCGACTTCACCTTCACTTTTCACTTTCATGCACTGGGGAAGGAAATGGCAGCCCACTCCAGTGTTCTTGCCTGGAGAATCCCAGGGGCGGGGGAGCCTGGTGGGCTGCCGTCTATGGGGTCGCACAGAGTCGGACACAACTGAAGCGACTTAGCAGCAGCAGCAGCACTCTGGTACTGAGACAGTTACTCAGTGGGTAAGGTGTTGGCCCTCCCACCTGCCTTTGCCTCTAGACGAAGAACAGTGAAGGGAGAGAATAGGGTTCTGAATGGCAGAGCCGCCAGCAGTAATGCTGACAGAGTTCTTTTCTCCTTCCCTACTGCCCCTGATAAACATGCTTACTGAAGAGACAAAGACCCTGTTAGGCATTCGGGTTGAACATTACTCACATGCATATCCTCAGAAGAAGCTTTAGAGGAAATGAACAGTATTAACAATAGCTCCTCCTTCTGTAACACCAACCCAGAAGGCATTTCCTATTGACCTCCTTCTCTGAGCTCCTGTGGGATTAATAGGGCAGAGAAGTGACTGGTGCTACCGCTGCTGGTGGAGAATATGAATTATTTTTAACTTTTAAGTGTTTTCTGGATTAGAAGTGAACTAGGACTTCATGTTTGATGGATAATTTTCTACTTTCTAAAACAGAAATTAACTCTAGCTGTAAGCACCCCTCCTCTCTACTATCTCCTCTAAGAATAACATAAAAATGGCTGCAAACAAGTTTTCTCTTAGTGCCCCAACCTGCATGTTTGATTTACTAGGCTCAGCATTTCCATCGCATTTATCATCAGAGTAACTAAAGCCACAAGTATCAAGGCAAAAGCAAAAACACAAAGGACAACCATAAGATCAAAATTTCTTCCTGACTTTATTTAATTCGGATAATTCTCTGCTCACAACAATATAGAGCTCTGTGTATTGCTTAACCACTAAAATCACACACGTTGACTGCAACCATCCACGTGGCATCAGAACTGCATGAAGCTTAGCTCTCAGATTTTAATTTGTGCTTTTGTTCAAATGAAGCAGCCATAGTAATCTTATAAGCCCCAAGGAGAGCAAATTATAGAATATGCTGTTGTTACTGTCTCCGCTGTTGTTTTTGCTACTCTAATAAGACAGCTGTCATTTAATTAGTTCTTTCACAAAGTGCTTTCATGGACTTTATTTCATTTGATCTGCACAACCACCGCTGTAGTAGGAATTATTACTCATCCTATTTTATAAATGATGAAACTAAATATTAAATATTTCAGCTGACTAGTATAAGGACGTTAGTTGAGATATGCAGGTGGGATTCAGTCCCAAAGTTTCTGACTCCTGGATCTACTTTCTTTCTCTGTATTGCTTTGTTTCTATACTGCTAAATTGTGTATCTAGCCAAACATGGAGTGGTTTGCCACTAGTTCATAAGCATATCTAGCTTTGTTGTCAATTCAGATAAAATCCATTACAGTCAGTAGAATATGAAGGCGCTCCATGTGTTGTTTGATTATCTGGTTACCACCTCCCTCTCTGATTTCCACCCTGTTGTATTTGAATTGAGAAATACTACCAGAAGAGCCACCTCCATTCTCTTTACACATGAGAAGACTTCATCTTAGAATTCAAACACTTTAGGAAAGTGTTCAATAACTTTTGCTGCAATTGAGATTTTTATGGAGAGACTTGAGAAGAAGGACCAGCCTTTGGTAGTTTAATCTCCACACCAATGAATTAGGGAAGAAGTTTCATTTCTGTTTGAACTGTGGAATGCTTTAAGATCCTTATGTATATTTCTAGACATTACACTAAAACAGAATACATAGCTGATTTTGAGAGTTAAATCATACTTGCAGTTTATAAGATTACTGTAAAAGCAAACCAAATGCCCTGATGAATGGATAAGGAAGTTGTGGTACATGTACACAATGAAATATTACTCAGCTGTAAAAAGAAATGCACTTGAGTCAGTTCTAATGAGGTGGATGAACCTAGAGCCTATTACACAGAGTGAAGTCAGAAAGAGAAAGACAAATACGGTATATTAATACTTGTATATGGAATCTAGAAAGATTGTATTGACGATCCTACATACAGGGCAGCAAAGAAGACACAGACGTAAAGAACAGACTTTTGGACTCAGTGGGAGGAGAATATGGGATAATTTGAGAGAATAGCATGGAAACATATCATTACCATATATAAAACAGATAATCAGGGCGAGGTCAATGCATGAAGCAGGGCACTCAAAGCAGGTGCTCTGTGACAATCGAGAGGGATAGGATGGAGGGAGGTGGGAGGGAGTGTTCAGGATTGGGGGGACACATGTGTATCTATGGCTGATTCATGTTGATGTATGGAAAAAACCATCACAATATTGTAATTGTCCTCCAGTTAAAATAAACACATAAATTTAAAAAATGCAAACAAGAAATAGCTGCTCTCCATCTAATTCACTATGGTAATTTGGAAATTAATCTTATTTAATATTGTTGCAAGAACTGGCTTGCAATCATTTTCATTCACCACCTTTAATAAGACCATGTTTTGTTGTTGCTATTTAGTTGCTAGGTCGACTCTTTTGTGACCCCCCACCCCCACCCCCCAGACTGTAGCTGGCCAGGCTTCTCCGTCTATAGGATTTCCCAGGCAAGAGTATTGAAGTGGGTTGCCTTTCCTTCTCCAGGGGATCTTCCTGACACAGGAATCAAACCTCATCTTCTGCATTGTGTAGGTAGATTTTTTGACCACTGAGTCACCAGGGAAGCACAAGACCATGTTTACAGAGTGCTTTACTATTCGTTGGTTGAAACAGCTTTCTAACGTATCCCAATCACTAAATGGAAGTTTTCCATAAGCAAAAAGGTGGCCATCATCTTTATTACTGTACACTAGATAATGTAGCAGGCACTCTAAAGAAGGAAAAAACTGGACTATAAAAAGTAGGAAAATAGTGGTCACTGAAAAGAAAATATCAAGGAAGTCCAAGTGCCCTACGTTTGAAAATTAATGAAGCCCTAAATGAATGCTTTTCTCTGGCTAAATCATATTTGTTTTATTTGTCAAATAGGTTTTTGAATAAATAAATGTGTTTTTACCTCATTCAGTCTCCTAGGCATTAATAATCTCACTGATCAGCTATTTCCAAACACAATTAGTTGAATAAAATGCTTTGTGGTTCAAATCTTCTAATATTTGTTATTTATGAGATTCTTATTTCTGTTCAAGGATCTAGTGTTATGGACATATATCCTTTAACTAGGATGATACAAGATACAAAGCAGGTCCCTCACACCCATGAACGAGAAATCAATGTCATGCTTTACAACAAACATTTTCACCAAGTACTAACCATCTGCTCTGAGTCCATAATTAAGGTGAGTAGATATTGACTCTTCAGGAAGAAAAAAGCAAAGATAGAATTTTCTCTTCTTATAGATGAATCTTTGAGTGATTAAATAAAGGTAGCAGCATATATGATGGAACCTTATATTGGAGCTATTTTTAAACTTTCATGAATACATGAAAAGTAAGCTTTTTAAAGCAGCTCAGACTGCTTGCTGTTAGGGTACAGGTTCAATTTAAAAAATGAAGCTAGTTTTTATGATTAAAACAGGAATTTTAAGGGAAATATGTCAAGGAAAAAAGCCTAGTGTGTGCATGTGTATATGTAAAAAATTTTTAAACTAAGCTATAGGAAAGAGACTGTTAAGAAGAAGGGAAAGAAATGTATAGATGTTTACTGTAACCCCTATAGGTGCAGGATATGTGCCAAGTGTCTTTAATCCACAGTCTTGTTTAATCCTCACACTAGTTTTCTGTGTGAGGTTCCATTTAAAGATGCAGAAGTTAGGATTCAAAGATCAAGCAGCTTGCCTCAGTTCATATAACTAGTAAGCATCTTGGCTGGGATACGAACCCAGGTTTGTCTGAGGAATTACCAGCGTCCTTTCCTCTGCACTCCTCAGGCCCTGTCATTAATGGGTTCCCCAGAGGCCAGAGTTCTGGACCATCCTGACTGTATTTGTATTTACGACCACTGACTTCATCTAGTGGTGATGGCTGGAGGTGTTTGCCTGAAGTGTTTATCCGTTTACTTCATGCACGCTCTCCAAAAGGAGACACTGGGAGAAGGAGAAAGCATTTCTCAGAGATTCCTCAAATTCCCTCTCAACCTTTGACCTTCTGTGCTCATCTGCTGGAGATTTTCTCAGACCAAAATCTCCTAAGTTCATGTAATTATCAGTTGTTTCTAATAATGCCTACAGAATAAGGAGAGGGAAACTAAAACCTGGCTGTCTTTATGAAATACTGACCTCTTAAAGGGAAAGTGTCTTCTTTGCAAGGTGGGGAGGGGAAAAGAAGACATCTGGGTGGGTTTCATACCTGCCTGGTTAGAGACAGATCATACTTTAGGCCAGGAAATGGGTGGACCCTGAGACCCCTTCCTGTAGTGGTCCTTATTCCTCATTCACCCTTTAGGATCTCACCTACCCCCGGGGGAGCACAGAGGTTAAGAGCATAGGCTTTAGGGCCAGCCTGACTTCATTCAGATCTTGGCTCTGCCACAGCTCAGTCAGTGGCCCTCTGTTATCTGGTCTCCAGACCAGTGATTATATCAGCAACATCTCCTCCCACTCTCCTTCTTTCACTCCAGCTGCAGCAACTGACTTTCAGTTCCCTGGAGGAACCCTGTACCTTCCCATCTCTGGCCCTTTGTTTATGCTGCCTCTGTTTCCAAATACCTTGAGTTCAAACTTTGTTGCCAGTTCAGTTTGCTTACTGGAAGTCTAATAGACACCTGAAGTTGGCAGACCTGTGAAGAGAGAAAGATTCAGACTGAGACTGCAGGTCTCATGCTTCTACTGCATTTCTAAAGAGATAGTGATGAGCTTTGACATGTTTCTAGGCTTTCTGATTATGCCCAACCTTCTCTGAAGTCTCAGCCTCCCCCGCCTTTCCTCGCCTGTTCTCTGTTAAGAGCTGGGCCCATGTCCCCAATCAGAACACTCCTTGGAAAGGTCAGTGAGCCCTTTCCTCGGGTTCTCTCAGATTTCACACTGTTAACTGTAGATCCTGTCCCATGATCTCTAGATAATTTAGATAAATGACAACAGAAAGTACATTCAATTTTATTTCTTTGTCCACTGACCTCCTGTTACATTTCTAGCCTGCTGCTAAGAAGTAGCATCTGACTGAAAATAGCATCTGACTGCTTCCTAGATAGACAGGGGCTGCATGGAACAGTTGCAGCTTGCCTCATCCCACCTACATATATTACAGAAATACTCTGGGGTAGTACAGTGACTATTAGACAGACTACATCTTTTAGACCTTTCTTTGATTAAACCAGCATTCATGGCAGAATGTTGGAAAAGGTGTTAGGTGTGCCCTGTGCCAATTTTGAGGCTATTTTGAATGTTGTAAAACTGATGAAACTGAAGGTCTTGTGAAGTATTTTATTGTTCTTTTTTGTAGGTATGGGAACTCGAAACTGGCCTCCAAATATACCAGATTTTAGACCCTCATGGCTTCAATATTGAACTGACTGCTGCAGCTATCGATGGAAGCGGATTTCTTTTTGCCACAGGAGCATATAATGGTCAGACTAATATCCCGAATATGCCCCACCCCCCGCTTTAGTGTCCCCAGAATTTGTTCTAGGATCTCATCACAAGTTGTTTGGGTTAGAGGGGAAGCATGAATCGAGCTGGAATATGTAAGCATGCCAGCGAGACTGCTGTGCCTGACTGAACAGTGCTAGGCTCTTCTCTAACGGGCATTAATATCCTGATATTAATGTTAGTCATAATCAATACCTTACCTATATAGATGCTTATCAGTTTGCAAAGTCTTTCATATATACCATCTTAGACCATTTTGACTGAGACTTATCTGTGTTGCACTGACTCATTCTGTCCCTCTAATTTTGAGTGCCATCACCTATGAGTTATTACTGGTGTTTAGTTGCTCAGTCATGTCCAACTCTTTTGTGATCCCAGCCATAGACTGTAGCCCTCCAGGCTCCTCTGTCCATGGTATTTCCCAGGCAACAATACTGGAGTGGGTTGCCCTGTCCTTCTTCAGTGGATCTTCCCTACCTAGTGATTGAATCTATGTCTCCTGCATTAACAGGAGGGTTCTTAACCACTGAGCCACCAGGGAAGCCCCATCAGCTGACACAGACATTCTATTTAGTGCTCTTCATAATATTTTTTACTGAAAATATGGGACCAGAAAAAATATCCATCCAACTTTGCCATATCATATTTAGGATTCTATATTGGACTTGTTTATAAGTCCAGGATTCTTAAGGGCATATGTCATGTCACTCCTAAGAGAATGTCATGCTCCAGTTGGGCTGTGTCATTTGCCGCTGTGGAGAGTTCATAGAACTTGTTGGAACCAGCCTTCTCTCCTTTCACCTTACCTTATTCTGAACTCCCATGAGAGAGACAACATGACCTAGACAATATGACCATCTGTATCACTATATATATATAGTGATTCCCCTCTCCAGGGAATCTTCCCAACCCAGGGATCAAACCCAGGTCTCCCACATTGCAGGTGGATTCTTTATCAGCAGAGCCACCAGGGAAGCCCATATTTCTTCTAAGGATATATTTACCAAATAAATTCTTGTTGTTAAGCCAGTTGATGGATTGAGTATCTTGAGTAAAAGAGTGTTTAAAGTGTGAGCAGATAACAATATACATGCAATAAAATCCAGAATTCTGAGTAGATGGGGTGTGAATAAATGCAACCTGAGGTCACTCTAAAAATCTGTGTTAGAAGATAATTCTCTACATTGAGTAGAGAAACGCATTCAATAAGTATGCTATCATTTCACCTGGCCCTTTCATGAGGATCTCCTACATGAACAAAATTAATTAGAATGTATGATTCCAAATGTAAGAAGAAACTTGACACCCTTTTTGCATTTCCTTTTTATGTAACCAACAACTCAAAACATTTTGTTTTCTACCTGCTGGAATTCTTTTAAATCTTTTATTACCCAGTAGGATCTAGTTCTAAAATATGTTAGCACCCTAGGAAATGACAAGATTGGAGTGACCTTTTACTGTTAATAATCACTGTGGCATGATTTTTAGATAGATATTGGAGAGTATTTAGCAAACTGGAAAGTGTTGGGATAATAAAAGCAGAAAAGACCCAATGAAGACAGAAAACTCACACAGGAGAATCTGAGAATTTCAAAGAATATGTTCACAAATTTCAAGAAATTGCTTGGTTCTGTTCATTTTTTATCAGCCTGTGACAACTAAGGCATACAGAAATATATTTTGTACACAGCAAGGCTAGGGAGACTGGTGTGTCTCAATAGGGAATAAACTTAGGATAAATTGTTGCAGAAAGCTTTCAACTAGACTGGTTTTCTCTGAGATAAAAGCCATTCTTTCTAAAAATGATTTTTGCTTATGGAATCTTTTCTCTGTGTGTTCAGGAACAGTTAAAATCTGGGACTTTGGCAGTGGACAAGAGTTGAAGGTGTTACCAGAAGGGAAAGACTGGAAAGAGGAGGAGCACTGGCTGAAACGTCTGATTTTCCTGAAAGCTCAGGAAAAACACCAATACTTGCTCCTCTCTTTGGAGCGCAATGGAAAGATCAAAATGATCCAGGTTTGCAATCCCATTTCCACGTGCTGTATGTGCTCTTCTTGGGAAAAACCAACTGAGCATGGATAATCCCCATTTAACTCTTCTCTTGCCAGCCAGCGGAGGATGGTATTTCTCCACCAGCCTTCCTAGGATGTTCCTAATTAACCTTGCCCGTGTCCAAGCAAAGAGCAAAAAAGAATAGCTGGTCGACACTGCCCATCCAATGTTTGCTGAAGGGATTAGATTAGCCAGGATCCTTCTGGAGTAGATAACAAAAAGATTAAATTTATATACAGCTACCACCTCTGACATGGTTTTATCCTCATCTGAGGATAACTCACTGGCAGAGCTGCTCCCCGGAAGGCTTTATGAAAGGGAGTAATGATTCCTCTCTGAACCATGCAACCCATAATGCATTCAGGGATGTTCAAGTCACTTTTTCAGTTTGTCATCAAAGCTGCCTTGTGTACTTAGCGGTTAACATAGCAATCTGTTCAGGGATGTTTTGGAAGGATTAAGGTAGACTAAATTTGTTTTTCCTGTGTGTCTTTTACCACCTAAGCACACTAAAGCCTTCTTCATACTTAAAATGAAAGCTAGATCATTTACCCTGGCTATTGAGTGGCTATTTCCCTGCCTAGAACTCAAGGAATCTTTGCCCTTGTTCTTCCCCTTTTGAAGACAGGAGTGAAAAACTTTCCTGATTCAACTAATCTTTCTTTGTTGTCTGAGTAATCCAAAATGGCACCATACTAGAAAGGAAGTTCTTCAGTGGAAAGAAATAGTTGTAAATTTAAAAGATTTTCTTTGTAATTCTGCCATGATGAGAATGGGGAATTCTTACTAATGGACACAATTTCCTCAATATATAAAATGAAATACTGAGAAACGTGGCTAAAATTTGAATAACATAAAGACCAAAGGAAAAAGATTAATGTTCTTTTAAGATAATTGAGACACAAACAGTCAAGGAATCAACACAATTCTATTTAATTATGTATTAAGTAATTTGTAGCAAAGTGAAAACAAGTTGATACCCAAGTCAATACACAACTAAATGAACATTTAGTCTGGTTTTTCTTGTTTTTTGCTGAATTGACAAAATAAAGCAATAATTTAAGTATCACCTAAACATAGCCACATTCCTTTGGAAAACAGAACCTTCAGGTAGCATTATCCCTGAAAACTGGGCATAGACACTTGTGGGTTTTAAGCCTGTGTAGGAAGAACCTAAAAGATGTCACAAAGCAAAGAGGTCATTAGGAAACTGTAACTTTGGGCCTAAATAAAGTTTTGGCTAGAGATGGCACTAGTCTTTCTTATAGCTTACCATTTTTCCAATGGATGGCCTTAGACTGAACATTCTTATTCTTTATTTCCTATTTTTTTTACCACCTGGTCCTGACACAAATGTGCACACCCCTTGTCCCAGCTCATGCAGTCATTCAAGTTGAAACTTCACTTTCATCAGAGCTTGGTCTACAAATTTACTCAATTTCTAGGGAGATGAAATAAAACCAAACTCATTTATACTCTCTTATCCCTTGGAATCTTTAATTGCTGTAATGCTTAAAAAATAAATTAAAGAAGTAATAAATAAAGCAAGCTCACTTACTCTGTAAAAAAGTGGCACTGTAGAAACCAACTTCTTAGTAATATACTCTCAAATGTGACAATGTATTAATTTCTCTGTTTTAAGTTAGTGCAATCCCAACAGACAAAATCTGCTGTTATAAACACTCCTTTTTAAAAACTGCAAAATGTAGCATGGTGCTGTTCCCACGTCAAAATTGCATTTAGATCTACTATAGCAGTTTTTGCTCTGATTATTTTGATTTTTTATGTCTCCAGAACTCCATAGTTGAACTTGATGAGGACTGAAAACCTCTCTTATTCATATTTTCATTCTTGCTCTGCCCAGAGTAGGTATTCACTAAGGACTGACAGAATGAAGAAATATAAGAAACCCCTTGTAAGGTATACAATAGTAAATCTAGGGGGCATTTTAGGGTATTTTATTAATGTTGGAGGGGGGAAATTTACAATAAGGATAATGTTGAAAACACTTATTATTTTTATTATTATTGATATATTATTATTTGCTTATCACTTATTATCTGCCTATTCAAAGTAAAATATGGTTTGATTTACATACTTAATTTTTGGAATGCTTTCATTTGTTCACTCATTTTTTTCAGTAACCATTTACCAAATGTTAACCATGAACCAGAAAGATATCTCCCATTTCACAATGGAACTTATAATTTAATAAGAAGGACTGATACTGATCCACCTGTTATATATGTTATGCATACTTGCATGAAGTGCTATAGAAATTAATGATGGCAGGTGGTGCCTAGCCTAATCTGGGACTCAGGGAAGACTGCTTTCCTCTGATTTCCAATTAAACTCAACACAACTCAAGAGAATACTTTGTGTGCTCCACATACAGTAGGTATTTTTCTAAATCCCAGGATTCTATATTAGATAACTACTCAGGACAGTCACTGAAAACTATGAAACTTTGTGAATAAAATATTTTCTAAATCTCCTAGCTGGTATTAAAGAGATGACAATATAGTAAGTAAATAGCAGACCAAAACCAAAATTTTAGTGCCTGTGTGTATGTGCTTAATTGCTCAGTAATGTCTGACTTACTTTGTGGCCCCATGGACTGTAGCCTGCCAGGCTCCTCTGTCCATAGAATTTTCCAGGCAAAAACACTGGAGTGGGTTGCTGTTTCTTTCTCCATTCATGAGTTACAGGACCTTTTATTTGATCTATATGTAACTTCACTGTCTTGAAGTGACAGTGCTGTCAATGAGCAATCCAAAACTGGTCTGAGTCTTCTTCCTTTGTAAGCAACTTATTTCTCTCTGCAAATTTATAAGATGTTATTTTTGTCCTTGGAGTTTAAAGTCTTTTCTCATCAATTCCACAGGAAACACAGTCTGATATTTCTTCTAGCGCAGGGGATTTTGGTTGTATTATTATTTGCGTCTTAGATGTCTCTTTGGCATCTGTTTCTTTTTCTAATTCAGGAACTCATGTTATTTGCATATTCAGTTCAGTTGCACAGTTGTGTCTGACTCATTAGGTCTTCTGAATCTGCCCTCCAGATTTCTTATATTTTTCTTCTGTTTTTGTTTTAGCTTTGCTGACTCTCGAAATATTTCTCTACTGCTAGGCTATTAGTTCAAGTCTCAGACAGGCACTGTCTCCTTTAACTCATCAACCAAATTCTTAAACTTGAAGATCATGTGTTGGGTTTTGTTACTGTTTTGAATTCCCATGCTTTTGAACTGTGGTGTTGAAGAAGACTCTTGAGAGTTCCTTAGACTGCAAGGAGATCCAACTAGTTCATCCTAAAGGAAATCAGTCCTGAATATTCATTGGAAGGACTGATGCTGAAGCTGAAACTCCAGTACTTCGGCCACCTGATGCAAAGAACCAACTCATTGGAAAAGACCCTGATGCTGGGAAAGTTTGAAGGTGGGAGGAGAAGGGGATAACAGAGAATGAGATGGTTGGATGACATCACTGACGCGATGGACATGAGTTTGAGTAGGTTCTGGGAGTTGGTGATGGACAGGGAAGCCTGGCATGCTGAGTCCATGGGGTCGCAAAGAGTCAGACACAACTGAACGACTGAACTGAAGTACTGTTCAGGTTTGCTCAAGGTATCATACTTCCCAGAAGTTCTAGCTACCCTGGGATCTGTCCTGCATGTTTTGTCTATTCTTCTTTCTAGATTCTAGGCCCACCTAACTACAGTTTTTCTTCTCACTGGGCTTTGTCTACTAGAAAAATGCAAGAGGTGACAATCCCAAAGGTGGGGAATACAGCCATGGTGTTCTTGAGGGTTGGGGTTCATCATTCCCCACAGCAGTCCTCTGTGGGGACACCATCAGTAAGACTTTCTGCTGCCCATTCTCTTCCCAATTTCAAAAGTACCAAAGGCTGTTACATACTTGTTCAGCTACTCCTCTATGTCCTTGGAAGCAAGGAAAACTATGCATAAACCATAGCACACATTGCCCCCTCCACACACACCTCTGGGGATTTAAGGGCACTTGCAAATGAAACATCATGCTCAAATCTCATCCTATGAGCGTCTCTGAATAAGGGTCCCCCATGTCCTTTCTTGGTAAAATGAAATATTGGTAACTCTAAATCAATCTTTTAAAAGATTTAAAAATAATAGCCAATGAAGCAACGGACAAACAATTAATCTCAAAAATATACAAGCAACTCCTGCAGCTCCATTCTAGAAAAATAAACGACCCAATCAAAAAGTGGGCCAAAGAACTTAACAGACATTTCTCCAAAGAAGACATAAAAATGGCTAACAAACACATGAAAAGATGCTTAACATCACTCATTATCAGAGAAATGCAAATCAAAACCACAATGAGATATCACTTTACACCACTCAGAATGGCTGTAATCCAAAAATCTACAAGTAATAAATGTTGGAGAGGATGTGGAGAAAAGGGAACTCTCTTACACTGTTGGTGGGATTGCAAACTAGTACAGCCACTATGGAGAACAGTGTGGAGATTCCTTAAAAAGCTGCAAATAGACCTGCCATATGACCCAGCAATCCCACTGCTGGGCATATACACCGAGGAAACCAGAATTGAAAGAGACACGTGTACCCCAATGTTCATCGCTGCTTTGTTTACAATAGCCAGGACATGGAAGCAACCTAGATGCCCATCAACTGACGAATGGATAAGAAAGCTGTGGTACATATACACAATGGAATATTACTCAGCATTAAAAAAAAAAATTCATTTGAATCAGTTCTAATCAGATGGACGAAACTGGAGCCCATTATCCAGAGTGAAGCAAGCCAGAAGCAAAAACAACAATACAGTATATTAACGCATATATATGGAATTTAGAAAGACGGTAACAGGAACCCAGCATGCGAGACAGCAAAAGGAACGCAGATGTACAGAATAGACTCGTGGACTCTGTGGAAGAGGGCAAGGGTGGGATGATATGGGAGAATAGCATTGAAACATGTTAATTTTCATATGCTAATCAATCGCCAGCCCAGGATTGATGCTCGGGGCTGGTGCAACGAGATTTCCTGGGGGGAGGGAGGAGGGAGGGGGGTTCTGGAGGGGGAGCATATGTAAACCCATGGTGATATCATGTCATTGTATGGCAAAACTAATTAAAAAAAAAGATTTAAAAAAATTTAGTGTTCTGTGAATTCAGAAAGTCTGAGCGCTACTATCTGAAATGGTTCAGATAGTAATAAGCTAAACTTATTAAAGCTTTAATAAGCTAAACTTATTAAAACCACTGTAGCCAATTTATCTCATCAAGGGAGCCCACGACCCTAACCAAGCTATTGTTCAGTATATCAATATGTGATCACTATTTGGATATTGCTGAGATTCCTTCTACTCCCATGATGGTGCAAACACTAAAGAATCAACTAATATACAGGAGTACCATTGGCTCACACCTTTGAATTAACATACATATGAGATAACAGAGATGTTAGATCTATACCTAGAAACATAAAGTTTTTAAAAATAGGACTTTTATCTATGAATTAAGGAAAATAAGGCCCCATAAAGATATATACTATGTCCAAGGTCTAATTAGAACTAAGACTAGAAACGCATTGTCATCGTGCCTAGAACCAATATTCTCTTCATATTACCACAGCTGCCTTTCAACCTACAAAGATCCCTGCTTTGCCAGCAAAATGACCTTTAAAACGTAGCTTTTATTCCCATATAAAAATTGAAAATTCTAAAACTAAAAGCATCTCACAAACAATACCAACTAGAAAACAGAAAGAATGATGACAATAGCAAATAAAAATCAAAGGTGCCTAGAACAAATCCAACAACAAAATACAAGATGCTTGTGTGTGGGATCTTAAAGAACATAAAGACAACCTGAATAAATGGGATATCACAAAGATATCTTCACTACAGTCTAATTAAAAATAAACACCCGTCTCACAAAACAAAGTAGAAAAACAAGTCACAGACTGTGTAAAGACAAATGCACCCCAGGCAAATAAGATTAGGAACCAGACTATCAAAAGAAACACACAAATCCAGAAGAAAAGAAAAACAGCCCAACAGAAAAATGGACAAAGAACAGATAAGAAAATCAGATGGTTCAAAAATACATGAAAAATATGTTCAACTTACAAAATTATGAAAATGTGATTAATATAATTAATACATTTAAAATTTGTAAATGTCATATTTTAAAACTATCAGATAGCCAAAACTAATTTTTAGAAAACCAAATGAAACCAAGTTTTGACAAGAATGTTAAGAAAGAACTGGATGCACATATATTACAATTTAATAATTCTAAACCAGGCACACGTGCTGGAAAATATGCCATTTGTCCATAAAAACATTCAGTGAAAAATTCACAGCCTGAACACTCACCAGTAGGAGAATGGGTAAGTAAATAGTAGTATATTCACATAATACTATAAAGCAGTTAAAAATAAAAGAACTAGAGTGCCATGTAATTACTTGTATAAATCTCAAAAATAAATTAAGTGAAACAAGCAAGGTGAGTAAGAATCTGTAAAGTTTGATATCATTTTATAAAAAGGTTAGAAGCCCGAAAGCAATATCATATCATGTAACATGCACATGGAAAGTGTTACTCACTAGGTCAGGTCTGACACTTTGTGACCCCCTGGGCTGTAACCCCCCAGGCTCCTCTGTCTATGGGATTCTCCAGCTACTGGAGAGGGTTGCCATTTCCTTCTCGGGGGGGATAGTCCTGACCCAGGGATCAAACATGGGTCTCTTGCATTTAAGGTGGATTCTTTACCGTCTGAGTCACCAGGGAAGCTATAAATATGACTAAAACCTGAATATGGCATGTGGGTATAAACTTTGATGACTGAAACCATATTCAGGTTACTAGTTACTTCTAGAAAGTAAAGAAGAAGGAGGAATTATATTAGGGAGGGACAGGTAGAGCTTAAGATCTGATAAAGCTGAGTGGTGATTATATCACTGTATGTTCTATTTTTCTCTATGCTATTAAAACAGCTCAAAATAGTTAACTGAATTTTTCATGTACTCACTGGATTTCTATTAAAGGGTAAAGAAGATGATATTTACCTTGCGGTGATATGGGAGCTGCCTGATGTTGTGCCTGTCCTACAAAATGGGAATCGTATTGTGCATCTAAGGATGTCTACTAAAGATAGGGGCATCGCTATTCCCTTCCCAGATGTGGAGTTGATAGTTCAGAAAAACTTTTCTCAACGTGTTGGTGTAAGTTTCTTCTTGAATTTTTTTCCTTTTTATTATGAAAAAATTACAAACATATACAAAAGTAGAGAAAATAATACAATGTATTTTCATGTACTGTTAGACAGCTTCAAAAAGTATCTATTATGGCCAAATCTTTTCCTCATTGTTTCTACCACTTGCCCATGACCAATGTCAATGGATGGATTATTTTGAAGCAAATCCTCAAACATTGTGTAACTTTATCCCTAAATATTTCAGTATGTATCTCTAAACAGTAAGGTCTCAAAAATAGAACAATGGTACTAGTATTTTCTCAAATATTTTCTAAAATAATTTATAAGACATCTTTAATATAATCACATCACAGTTTTCAATTTCCCAGATCTTCCCATACAATATATATTTCTTACAGTTTGTTTCAACCAGAACCCAATCAAGGTCTATTTATTGCATTTGGTTGATGTCTCTTTAAAGCTGTAATTATCTTTCCATATCTTTTTTCCCCTTGTAATTCATTTCTTGGCAATACTGGACAATTGGTGCCTGGTTTCTCATTTTCCAGATTTTGCTGATTGCACCCTTGTGGTAAATTGAAGAGGTTCTTCTTTACTTCCTTTAATCTGGTAGTTATATCTGGTGCATACAGCTTTGATTTAAAAAAAAACACTCTATACTACATGGAGGTCACTACAGTACACATGTCATTACCTCCATCAAAATTCACATAATATTGTTTTTCTTTTTGTGGGGGGGAGATGTCAGCAGCCATTAATGATCACTACCTAAGTTTATTATTTCATTCAGAGTTGCCATTTTACCATTCTGATTCATTTGTTAGCTGGAATATGTCTCTAAATAAAAACTATTATCACTTATTTATTTACACCGAAGTACAGTTCAGATAGGAAATCAAAGTAACTGACTGATTGTTTTCTTACATTTATCAGTTTTCAAAGTAAGAAATTGGTTCTCTATCTTCCTACAAAAGTGGTCAGTGTATTTTATTTGTTTAGTATCATTATCAGATCACAAATTTAAATATTCTTGATGTGTTTCAGTCTACCACATTATTGATTAATTCTCAAATTGTCCCATCTCAAGCTAGTTGGACATTTCAGGTTTCTGAGTTCTTTTGATACGACCCTAGTAGTTCTGGATAACATTCAGGTATGACAAGTTTTTAGATTAAATATTTTTATGTACATGCATCATTTGTCTATTCTTTGTTTATATTTCTATCTAGATTTTTCTTTTTTTCTAATGTATTAAAAAGCTCTTTATATATCATGGATAGAATACACACATATGTGTATAAATAATTAGGAATATGTATTAGAATATCAGTCCTCTGTGAGAGAAGTTTCAAATATTTTTTCCCATTTTCTTATTTGTGTTTTCACTTTGTGTATGTTCATTTTTGCCATGGCAATGTTAATTTATGAGCAGCTTGGTGTAGATGAGGTTTCAACAGTTTATTAGAAACTACTCTTGGAAATAATCACAATTATTCTTTGAACTCCACTCAGGGAGTTCATTAGCATTTCACGTTTTCATCTATCTAAAAATAACTAGGTTGTTTTAACATCTCCTAGATTTTGACAAGAAGGGTAAATTTGGGATCATATCAAGAGGTCACAAAATTTTTGTTCACATTTTCTGGCTAATTATTATTTTACCATGTTTACATTATATGATTTTAACTAGATTTTCCAATATCAGTCAATAAAATTTCAACTTTTTGTTTTCAGCTTTTATTTTTTAAGCTTGTTATATTATTCTGGTGATATCACTTATTGATATCTGGTTAATTTTTTTTTGCTGTTCTAAATATTGTTTTAAAAATCTAAATAAGGAAAATATATTATCAGACTATTTTTCTTACAGGATATTCTCTGATTTTCAAAATTTTAAGTAGATTGAAAGAAACTGACATTGTTTTCCACACACAGATAAAAAGAAGTATCTCCTGACAACTCCTTAGTAATAGGTCTTTAGAGTTACAGAACCAGGGTCCTTAACTCCCAAATTTAGGATCCCTTGAATTCTCTGTCCATGGGTAGACTTTCAGGGGTGTAAAAAGTCTTAGTAATTATATTTAAAATCTCTTTTCTGAAGAGTGTATGGTTCATAAGTTTTTCTTTCTCAACATTGCATTATGAGTGAAGTTGCTCAGCTGTGTCCAACTCTTTGCAACCCCATGAACTGTAGCCTACCACGCCCCTCTGTCCATGGGATTTTCCAGGCAAGAGTACTGGAGTGGGTTGACATTTCTTTCTCCATTTCATTACGAAAAATTTCACAAATATTGAACAACTGGCATCTTTATAAAACGAGCAACTATAAAATCCTCCACTTAAAATTTACTCTTTACAAATATTTTGCAATATTTTCTTCATTGCATATGTAGTTATATATTCATCCCCTACTCACCCTTCAATCCACCTTGTTTTTTAAATGTATTTCAAAGTAACATGATGATATCAGTACATATCATCCTCAAATACTTCGGTATATGTATCTTTAACTAGAATTTACTACTTACATTTTTTTTAGTAAAATTTACAAATAATAAAATGCACAGAATTTAAGTGTGCTATTCAATGAATTTGAATAGGAATACATTCAAAACACAATCCAAACCCCATCAAGATAAAACACACTTTCATACCCCTGCCAATCAATACTTGCCCCTCACTCAAGACAACTACTGCTTTTTTTTAGATTTGTTTTTCCTTCTTTTAGAATGCTATGTAAGTTGAATCACACAGTATATACTTAAATACTCTTTAGTAGGTTCTTGAGACTTTTGTATGTCACTGCATGTATTTTTAATGAGCACCTACTATGTATCCTGTCCTAGGGGTCATTAATTTACTGAGCTCACTGGGCAGGATGTGGGTCTCATGCCACTATTGTTTTATTGTTTTAGGGCATATGTATAGTCAAAGCTGTAGTTTTTCCAGTAGTCATATACAGATTCAAGAGCTGGACCATAAAGAAGGCTGAGCGCTGAAGATCTGATGCTTTTTTTTTTAATAAACCCTTATATATTTATTTATTTATTTTTTCTTTACATTATCTTGTTGGTTTTGCCATACATTGACATGACTCCGCCATAGGTATACATGTGTTCTGCTTTTGAATAGTGGTGCTGGAGAAGACTCTTGCGAGTCCCTTAGACTGCAAGATCAAACCAGTAGATCTGAAAGGAAATCAACCCTGAATATTCATTGACAGGACTATTGCTGAAGCAGAAGACATAATACTTTGGCCATCTGACGTAAAGAGCCGACTCACTGGAAAAGACCCTGACTGAGGGCAAAAGGAGAAGGGGGTGGTAGAGGATGAGATGGTTAGATAGCATCACCAGCTGAATGGACATGAATCTGAGTAGACTCTGGGGGATAGCAGAGGACAGAGGAGCCTGGTGTGCTGCAGTCCATAGGGTCACAAAGAGTCAGACAGGACTTAGCAGATGAACAACAAAAAAACGACTGATAAACTGAAAGACATGCTATCTTTCCCCAGAACTCTCAAAACAAAACTCTAATGGAAAATCTGATGACTTCATCCAGGTCAACAGGAATTAACTTTATGGGGCCAGATAAACATGGTTTATAACTTTATGACTTTTTGGAAAATATACTAGTTTTAATCTTTGTTTCCCAAAAGAGGTTTCCTCTTATGCTATAACTTGCAGGTTGATAGAGTATAGCTTTGTTAACAAAGATGTAATCGTTGTTTTAATTTCCAAATGTGTTTTGTGTCTCCATGCTGCCCTATGACTTTGTTAATATTACTAGCTGTATTACTTATATCCTGTGTATTTTATAAAGTTGTTGTCTCTTACTGTACCCAATGTATAACTAGGCCCTGTGACAAAACTAATGATGGCTAAACATTTTGAGGAAATAGATCACATTTATGACTCATCAAATAATTCTAGTAGTATGATTCTAGGTACGGAAAGAAGCAATAAGGTGAAAACATTTCCTGGATCATAATGGACTAGTAAGACAGAGGATCCAGGGAATCTTTAATTATCAAGAGAACCTAATCCAGAAATTAACATCCAAAGTGGCATATCAACAAAAATTTTTGCCAGATCTAAGAAGAAAGTCCCAGCACCATGGGACAAATATTGGTCACGAAGTGTCTCCCAGGTATTGCTCAAATTTTGGACCAAGGTGAAGAACTGAGAAATAAAATATTGTCTGCCATATCAGTAAAAAAAAGCTATCACAGTCATCAGTGATTGTAGCCAGCTCTGACGGTGAGCTGGTAAGTCCTGAGGGAACTCAGGAAGGAAACAGAGAATGCTTACTATCTAGCGGCCACCAGACCGCAGCCACTTCTGACCGTGAGCCCTGAGGAAACTCCGAATGTGAAAACAGGATACTGGCCCCAGATAACTGAGGTGCATATCAAAGGAATGATGAGAATCCAGACTCTTGCATCTTCTCATACATAGAAAAGTGTTAAATTCCTTAAATTGAGTTTTCTTTTATTAACAATAATCTTTTGTGTCCTTTGTTGGATAATTCCTATGTATCTTAGCTTCCTCCTCACCTCCTTGGAGCAGTTTTCCCAGGATTACTTAAGATGCTATCTCCTGGGCTTAAAGTCCTTAGTATGTCTGTCAAAGAAAACATAAACTCTCAAAAACAATTGTACATAATTAACAGTTTATCTGAATTAACAGTTATCTGAACAGTTTATCCGAATGCTTGAATTGTATTAAAAATTTATGTGGGTTTACTGACATTGTGTTTAACTATATGTCCCAAGAACCTAACATAGTAGGTACTAAAAAATACTTGAGGCAAGACAACTGAAACATATCAAATAGCACTGGCAAAAGAAAGTCCCTAGTGATATCTAGAAAAAGGTTTCATAGAGTGGCATGGAGCAGAAGCTAGGCCATGGGTGAAAGGAAAGTCAGTAAGTTAGAAGACCCAATATAGGATACAGAGAAGAGAAAGAGGGGAAGGTAATTTAATGGTTGATAGTTTAGGCTGCAGGAGGAAGACAATAGACGAAGGGTATATTTTTTCTTGTTTTATTAAATACTACAATTTAAAATATTTGATGCCAAAATAAGTTAGATTTTACTAAATTTCATGCTTTAGGATTTAAATATATACATTTTTTTTGGTTTAACTTAATGAGAGAACAACAAAGTACACACACAGTGTTTGTACTGGCTTAGATACTGTGTTCATGATGGTCACTGGGTCTGTTTCTTTCCCTCTTCAGAATCCTGCTGTTAGTATAGAAGTGAATTGCATTGATCTATTACAGATAGAAGGATATAATTTGATAGCTGCTGGAACCTTAAATGGTGTGATCATCTTATGGAATTTTGTTACATCAATTGTCAAAGAAGTGTGAGTTGCATTGTTTCCTTAAATATTATACTCATTTTCTTTTAAAAAGCTGCACTGCAGAAGACAAAACTAATGATTCATTACTTAAAAAAAAAAGCAATACATAAAATTGATGATAATTTCCTCAAGGAGACTTTCCTGGAGGTTATCTTTATAAGCAGGGTATCTACTAAGTGTCTAAATCCCAGAATGATATGAATAAAGCAAACCTTAATTATTTGTATTCCCAAGTGCTTTTACATTTACTCTTCTTGAGTATGTACTAGAGTGTGTACTTTATGTACATTAAGTATGTACTAAAGCATGTACTAAAGTTAGTATATGCTTTCCATGTACAATCTTGTCCAAATACATAACTTTAACAAATATTTAAAATATGTAGTCATTTTAAATAATAATCTAAGAGTTTCAAGCACACATATCCAATTGCCTGCTGGCAATTACCATACGGATGACTAACAAGACCTGTAAAGTCCCCCATGCCCAAGATTTCTTCCCAATCTGCCCTCCCCCATCTCGTCTGGTATTCCTAGTGACACCAGTGTCAGATGATGAGAGGTAATTAAGAGGGGTTTTCCTTCTCATTCACCACTCCAACACATCCAGTTTATTGGGGTGGTCAAAAAGTTCTTTTGGGTTTTTCCATAAGCTCTTATGGAAAAGAGCTCCACCCAGTACTACAGGTCAGTACTGACAAGGGCATGACATGTTCAGTTCTACATCTCAACCAACTAGATCTGCTCTGTTCCACAAAATTTTCCCTCCCCTTGTGATCCAGTTCTAAATATGCTTACCATTGGTTATAAAGGATATAATGTAACATTGTATTATTTGTTATGGATGTGTTAAAAATAATAACCTTTCCTCACATGTGTAACTGGGCTCTAAGCAAGGGCCATGTGTCACCCTACATCAAGAGAGATTCTAAAGTAGTACTTCGAAGTATAAGATGGCCAAGAACCTGAACAATGAATTAAAAATAAAGTCAATTCTATATAAGCACTTTGGGGAAGGAAAGAGGTATAAGGGAGAAGAGAGTCAGAGAAGAAAGGGAAAAGAAGAAGCAAAAGCAAAAGCAATCTCTGCCTCTCCTAGCTGAAGTACTTGCATATGTCTACCTGGACTCTATGCCCCTTTGCAGTCTGTGTCAGAGTTTTCACTTTTAGCCAAGTTTGGGGAGGAAATATTCCTTTCTTCTGGGGACTCTGGGTTTGCTTTTCTTTGAACCTTAAGCTGAAGTAGCTGTTTCTGTAAACCCCTCCTCTTTACCTCAGCTCAGGGTCTGCTGGGCCCTGCCCCTAGAATTCCTGTCATCCTTCAATTCCTTCCATCCAACCCTTGCCCTTAGGCTTTTCTCACAGACTGTATACATGTCACTTTATTCCTAAATAATAACATCACACAATTCTTCATCTTCTTAGTAATACAGTTTTCACACTGCGTCAGCTTATGTACGACTCACTATTTGGGGAAAGCATCCACTAGACTAAAAATGCAAAGACCACAATCTACTGCCACAGCTTAAAAGAGACAGCAGCTCCCCTGAGAATATTCCCAATTCAAAGGTGGAGATTCTTCTTGAATCTGTTCTTGAAGTGCTAGGCAGTTTGCCAAGGGATGCATGCAAATCCAGCACCCAAAGAAGAATAACTGACTACATGGGTCATATAGTGTCCTCTTCCCACAAAAAGATAATTATATTAAAACAATTGATTTAGAATCACTGGAGTATTTTGCAAAACATAAAATTGAACTGTCCAAAGTAATTTAGGTCCAGTTTAAAGACTCTAAAGTTAAGGATGGCCATCTCTACCTCTCCCTCAAACTTTGTCTAAGAGCCCTTCACCAGTCAGGAGAAATAGTCCTTCTTTTTCTGTTCCAAGTCCCGTGCTTTTTTGGGTACAAACTAGAAATTGTTATTGCTAATGAATAATCCACTTCACCATGCAGTTCACTTGCAGAGCAGAAATATGTAAAAAGTTGGAGCTCAACAAATTTGCATGCTCCTCCTTTGAGCTTGGTTCACTCCACAGCAGGTCCTTCATCACTTGTCCATCCAAACTAGCAGAGGTAATTTTCACTAAAGGAAAACGAAAAGTTTGTTAAAACATCTATTTCCTATAAGGAATATCAAACATGGCTTTAAAAGCCTACTACGAAGTGTAAGGGCAGACAGTGGGGGACCATCCTTCTGCTTCCATGAAACTACCTAGGAAGGTGTTCTTGGGAATCTGAGTCAATTGGAGACTGGAGCAGGAACAATAGTGTGATTACTGAATTACCTGCTTTCTTGTTCCACCTAATTATAAGGTGCTTGAGGGTAGTAACTACATTTTATTCTAATTTCTCACTACACTTAATTCAAAGAGTAGAAATCTATTCTTTAAACTGTATGAAACTTCCAGGAGGTTGTATAAGCTCACTCTCTGAACTAATAGACAAACTGATTGAATTAAAAGATTACTAAACACTAAAAGATCATGTTGTTATACAGATCCTTATTAAGGAAGAGTTCAAATGCTATATTTTTGGGTTTTCTCTCCATATTCAATGATAATCAACATTTCAGGAGTTGATGGAATATATAATAATGGAATGCATGGAATATATAATAATGTATGTTACCTTATTTGTAAATTTTTATCTTGTGAATGTATGCTTATTCCTAGGTATAGATCAGAAGACTGCTTCACTGTAGACCCTGACTTGGACCCTAAACGCTTTAGAATTAATGACATACTATTTCTCTTTCGTAATCCTGAATGTGTAAGGTAACTCAGCACTTAACTGATCAAGAAATATTGTCTGGGACTTAAGTGGATGATATAAAAAGAGTTCTCCTCATCCCAGCATTTAGGAAGGTACAATTGAGGGAAAGGTCTTCCCAGGTGGCACTAGTGGTAAAGAATCCACTTGACAATGCAAGAGATGCAGGAGATGCAGATTCGATCCCTGGGTCCAGAAGATCCCCTGGAGAAGGAAGATGGCAACCCACTCTAATATTCTTGTTTTAAAAATTCCATGGACAAGAGGAACCTGGTGGGCTATGGCCCATGGGGTCACAAAGAGTCAGACACAACTGAATGACTGAGCACACATACACACACAACTGGGGGAAGATATATTTGGACTGACATACTTGGCTTCAGCTTTCTTCCCTATTACTGTTTTTGCAGATGGATGGCCCCAGGGGAATCTAATTTGCTGTGTGGTTATCCAATTTCCCCTTATCATTTCAGTCCCACAGCAGAGAGGCAAAATGCTCACTTGACCCCACTTGCAGCTAAAATACAACTCTATAAGCACTGATGTAAAGCAGAAAAAAAAAAGATTTATAGGGCAAATATGAAAGATCATATGGAAGCAGGTTTCATATGACATCTGCTATAACTGAGCAATTTTTTTTTAAGTTTAAGAAAAAGTGTTTTTCCTATATATATTTGCTTGAGAGCTCTGACTTCAATAGGCAATGAAAAACACATCTCTGGAGAGAAATCAAAGGCTTCTGTACTATCTCATCATCCAGAAGTGAGCCAGAATATAACACCTTCCCTACTCCTTGACTTGAAACATTTTCATTCTGAGAATATTTTGAGGACCTCATCTTATATATCTGCACCAGAACACTAAGCCAGTTTTAAGCCCATTCTAGCAGAATTGGAAACTACAGAGCAAAAGTTACTAGGTTTTCCAGGTCTCCTCACAGCCACCTCACTCCCCACCATTTCAGTGTCAGAGCCACTGGGACTGTTAAGTGGGAAAGAACAAGTTTTTATTTCCTACACCTGAGCAGTATCCACACTAAAATCCAGAGATGCTGAAAAAAAGTAACCAGCTGAAATGAAAACAGAGGAGAGCACCTTCTGAATATGAAAGAGTATCTTAACTTTTCCTTCTTGGGCTTTCTCCCTCTCCTTATAGGAGATCAAGTCAGGATTCCGTATGTTCTTCATCCCAATGTGATTCTAGCAAGGGTCCACAGAGTAGCAAGGTAAGCAAGAGAAACGGAGAGTGTGCCTTCCTGTTATCACCAATGTTGGCTCAATAATTTGTTGCATGTAGTAGGTAAAATCTTTTTTGTTTTCCCTAAAGTGCAATGTCTAAACTGTTTTTTATCTTTTTTTCCCGTTTTTCAAGGCTTTCCTATCTGCAACTAATCATGAATAAAATAAATTACATAGGCTATTTTTATGTTCATTAAATAATAATTTTAGACCATCTCTTTTGCTAAACAGTATTATATACATTTCACAGAGGAAAGAGACAGATGTGATTATGTTACAACACAATGTAATGAAATAGTTTTCAAACTGTGTTCTTGGTTCCATATTTTATATTTTTTTACACGTTTTTATATCTAGTTAAGATTTTGTTTGAAGGAAAGTTTTCCCTGCATAAATTATTTTAAAAGCACTAGCATAGTGGAAATAATCAGCTTGTAAGGATGTGTCAAACAGACTTGTACTTAAATCCAAGCACTCCATTTATTACCTGATTAGCTTTAGAGATGTCACTTAACCTCTTGAGTTTCCATTTCTTCAGCAATACAAAGGGAATAGTAGAACCTAACTGGTATGGTTGTTAAAGGAATTAGAAACATTATACACCAAGAATGTAGCAAGCTCTAGGTATTTAATTACTCTCATTATTATGCTACATTGGAGCCACTAGGAAAAGGCTGTGTTATAAATACCCTATTTATAAACATGAAAATCACTGCATTGCATCTTTTCAAAGAATTAATTATAAAATAACTTAAAAATTGATGCCTGGAGATTTATATTTAATTATAAAAAATTATTCATTCAGTGTATCACATTTCCTTACAATATCATAAATATTCTCTCTCTCCAAATTCAGGGAAGTAAGCAGAGCATACATGAGAGTGAGGTTAAAGGTTAGTATGAAATCTCCTCCCTTTCTTAACTTCTTTGCCATAGGGAGTTTAGGTGATAGAATACTTACAGTTAATGTATATTCCTTTTTGTCATTAAATGCTGAGGTGCTATAGGATTCAGTAATCTAAGAAGCAGAGATTATGATGCCTTAATAACTATTAACTTTAGATTTTAAAAATCCAAAGTACTACTGAGCTTCTTAGTCTCCAGCGCACTGCCCTGAAGCTTATACTAGATTCATAAGCCTTTTTTGACTGTGTAGGACTCATTCTGGATGTATATCTAGTTTTAACTACCATGTTCAATGCAGAGGCTTTTGTAATAGAACCCAAAATGAGCTCTTTTAGTTTTTTCCAGTGATACAGGATTCCATTTGTTAAAGGTGCTTTGCTCTCTGCCCTGACTGAAGTTCTCTAAGACTCAAAAAAAAATTTTTTTTTTAAATCCAAGGGAAAAGAATGTGAGTTTTTTTTTCTATTTTCCTACTTGCTTCCTCTTTTATATTCTATAAAATTTGAAATGCCACGTACAATAAATACTGGTAACTCACTAATTTTCCAACAGGTGAGCAAACAGACGTTGCCATGAGAGAGCAACAGCCAGTGGACAAAAAACATCCTGGAGGCACCAACATAACAGATACTCAACCACCCCCTATCCTTGTCACTGCACATGAGGATGGACATCTCCGCTTGTGGACTATGGAGGTCAGGGCCTGTCATTTTCCTGGAACAGCAAAGAATGGGAAAGATAAAAAGGATTATTGAATAAAACTTAGCCCCCTAAGGTTCCATATAGCACTTAATTTTATTACTGTTCAATCTTCTAGCCAAATGGCTGGTTTTGCAGTCTACTCACTGAAAATACTACTAAAAAATTTAGGTCAGTTTTGTAACTCAAAAGATCAAAACTGCTAAGACAACTACTGTATTTACAATCTTTCTTTACATTGAGCTATGAATACATGCCACTATATATTTCACTGGCTATTTAATCAGTTCAGTTGCTCAGTCATGTCCAACTCTTTGTAACCCCATGGACCACAGCACACCAGGCCTTCCTGTCCATCAAAAACTCCCGAAGCTTACTCAAACTCATGTCTATCAAGTTGATGATGCCATCCAACCATCTCATCTGCTGTCGTGTCCTTCCCCTCCTGCCTTCAATCTTTCCCAACATCGGGGTCTTTTCAAATGAGTCAGTTCTTCCCATTAGGTGGCCAAAGTATTGGAGTTTCAGCTTCAGCATCAGTCCTTCCAATGAATATTTCAGGACTGATTTCCTTTAGGATGGACTGGTTGGCTCTCCTTCTAGTCCAAGGGACTCTCAAGAGTCTTCTCCAGCACCACAGTTCAAAAGCATCAATTCTGGATGAAGCACAAGCTGGAATCAAGATTGCTGGGAGAAATATCTATGACCTCAGATATGCGGACACACCACCTTTGTGGCAGAAAGTGAAGAAGAACTAAAGAGCCTCTTACTGAAAGTGAAACAGGAGAGTGAAAAATTCAGAAAACTAAGATTTAAATAACATCATTTATTTTAATACATCATTAAAGGCTGCAAGAACACTGAAATGTGGAATATACATGAAATTTTAGCTGTCCAAACTACTGGAAGAAGTTATTACATTATAATGATTGTCCTAAACACTCTACAATGAAGGGATAACTTTCATTTACTGAAGGTTTTTAAATTATTTGGGGGTAGAAATTAGTGCAGGGAGTTTGAATTAGGTGGACAGAAATGACAGAAGTAAGGATCTTGAGTAGACTGATGATGGTGAACAGCAAGGGAGGTGGCATCACTTATAAGTTCCTTTCTAGAGGGAAACCCAGTAAACAGCAAGTTTTGTATGGCAGATAGTGAGGTTTGACAACACAGAAGAGCATACTGTCTACTGTATAAAATCTCCAACTTGATCAGTTGGTTCTAACTTATTAGTGAGAAACTCTTGGTTTGAAAATGCTATGAAATATTGTAAACAATGATTTTCCCTGAGACAATCCAGTTATTGGAGCAGAGATGTTTCCCCCTCCCCCCAGTAGGTAAATGATAAAAGTGTGAGAACAATAGGAGGAGAAAATACTACATCCAACTAAATCTCAGGAAACAAGTAGCAGATTCAAAATTTTTCTTCCTATGTTTTGACTTTTATTCTCCAAGTAAGTACAGAAATGTATGCGAAAGTCAGTGATGACTTACACTAAGCACTGAAAAACAATCTGCCAGATTTGAATCTCTTGCAATTGTCTTGTACCAATATTCAAAAATAGATATTTCCTAAAGGACAAAACCAATATTCTGGCTTAAAGTAAGTGAGAAACACTTAAATCTGAAAATCATGTTTATTTAAAAGGAGAATATATCACTGGAAAGGGGTTGAGGAACTGCATGAAGAGGGTTATTGGAAATGACAGAAAACAACCTACAAGTGCAGCAGTGATTTGCAGTAATAAGAGTCTAGATGGTTATAATTAACAGTTGACCCCACTTTTACTAATATTTACTTTCAAGGAAATAAGTCCCTGTAGATAGATTCAAATTATTTTATTACACAGAAGAGAAATCACGTTTTAATTAGTAGATAGCTCTTGGGATAAATTATCTATAAACTCAACTCCAATACTAATGTTTATATAATTTATTATCATATTTTATACAGGGAAGACTACTGAAAAATATTCTACCTTTCACAAAACATGCTGCCATTTCTCTGACATCCCTGTTCACTGATTCATGTGCAAGAGTACTACTGACTGGAAATATGGGTAAGTCACTGCTGTTATGCAGTTGGCCACAGGTATCTTAACAACCTACATGATATAAAAATGGATATAGGATAACACTGTGACATTTACTGAAACAAAAGGAAGGATGCCCAAGCTTCCAAGTAAACAGAAGAATGAAAGGATGTCAGGAGAACCTATTTCATTCCCAGCTCTGTATTTAAAGCAATACTGATGATTTCTTCTGTCTTTAAATTTGGCACAGGACCATTGTTGTTCACTTGCTCACTTGTGTCTGACTTTTTGCGACCCTGTGGACTGCTGCATGCCAGGCTTCTCTGTCCATCACCATCTCCCGGAGCTTGTTCAAAATCATGTCCATCGAGTTGGTGATGCCATCCAGTCATCTCTTCCTCTGTCATCCTGTTCTCCTGCCTTCAATCTTTCCCAGCATCAGGGTCTTTACTAATGAGTCAGGTCTTTGCATCAGGTGGCCAAAGTATCAGAGTTTAAGCTTCAGCATCAGTCCTTCCAATGAATATTCAGGATGGATTTCCTTTAGGATTGATTGGTTTGATCTCCTTGCTGTCCAAGGGACTCTCTCAAGTCTTCGCCAACACAATGGTCCAAAAACATCAATTCTTCAGCACTCAGTCATCTTTATGATCCAACTCTTACATCCATACATTACTGGAAAAACCACAGCTTTGACTATACAAACATTTGATGGCAATGTAATATCTCTGCTTTTTAATACGTTGTCTAGGTTGGTCATAGCTTTTCTTCCAAGGAGCAAACATCTTTTAATTTCATGGCTGCAGTTACCTTCTACAGTGATTTTGGAGCCCAAGAAAATAGTCTCTCACTGTTTCCATAGCTTCCCCATCTATTTGCCATGAAGTAATGGGATGTGATGCCATGATCTTCATTTTTTGAATGTTGTGTTTTAAGCCAGCTTTTTCACTCTCCTCTTTCACTTTCATCATGAGGATTTTTAGTTCTTCTTCACTTTCTGCCACAAGGGTGGTGTCATCTGCATATCTGAGGTTATTGATATTTCTCCCAGCAATCTTGATTTCAGCTTGTGCTTCTTCCATCCTGGCATTTCTCATAATGTATTCTGAATATAAGTTAAATAAGCAGGGTGACAATATACAGCCTTGATGTACTCCTTTCCTGATTTGGAATGAGTCTGTTGTTCCATGTCCAGTTCTAACTGTTGCTTCTTGACCTTCATACAGGTTTCATAGGAGTCAGGTAAGGTGATATAGCATTCCCATCTCTTGAAGAATTTTCCACAGTTTGTTGTGATCCATGCAGTCAAATGCTTTAGCGTAGTGAAGCAGAAGTAGATGTTTTTCTGGGATTCTCTTGCTTTTCCTATGATCCAAGAGTTGTTGGCAATTTGATCTCTGGTTCTCCTGCCTTTTCTAAATCCAGCTCAAACATCTGGGAGTTCTTGGTTCACATACTGTTGAAGCCTAGCTTGGAGAATTTTCAGCATTACTTTGCTAGCATGTGAAATGAGTGCAATTGTGGGGTAGTTTGAACACTCGTTGGCATTGCACTTCTTTAGGATTGGAATGAAAACTGACCTTTTCCAGACCTGTGGCCACTGCAGAGTTTTCCAAATTTGCTGGCACATTGAGTGTGGCACTTTCATAGCATCACCTTTTCAGATTTGAAATAGCTCAGCTGGAATTCCATCATCTCCACTAGCTTGCTCGTACTGATTCTTCCTTAGTCCCACTTGACTTTGTACTCCAGGATGTCTGGCTCTAGGTAAGTGGTCACACCATTGTGGTTATCTGGATCGTTACAATTTTTTTTTTTTACAGTTCTTCTGTATATTCTTGCCACCTCTTCTTAGTATCTTCTGTTTCTGTTAGGTCCACACCATTTCTTTACTTTATTGTGCCCATCTTTGCATGAAATATTCCCTTGGTGTCACTAATTCTCTTTCCAACTCTATTGTTTTCCTCTATTTTCTTTGCATTGCTCATTTAGGAAGGCTTTCTTATCTCTCCTTGCTATTTATTGGAACGCTGCATTCAAATGGGCATCTTTCCCTTTCTCCTTTGTCTTTTGCTTCTCTTCTCTTCTCATATATTTGTAAGGTCTCCTCAGATAACCATTTGGCCTTTTCGCATTTTTTTTTTCTTGGGGATGGTTTTGATCACCACCTCCTGTACCATGTTATGAACCTCTGTCCATAGTTCTTCAGGCACTCTGTCTATCAGATCTAATCCCTTGAACCTATTTGTCACTTCCACTGTATAATCATAAGGGATTTGATTTAAGTCATACCTGAATGGTGCAGTGGTTTTTCCTACTTTCTTCAATTTAAGTCTAAATTTGGCAATAAGGAGTTCATGATCTGAGCCACAGTCAGCTCCTGGTCTTGTTTTTGTTGACTGTATAGTGACTCCATTTTCAGCTGCAAAGAATATATTCAATCTGATTTTGCTATTGACCATCTGGTGATGTCCATGTGTAGAGTCATCTTCTGTGTTGTTGGAAGAGGGTATTTGCTATGACCAGTGCGTTCTCTTGGTAAAACTCTGTTAGCCTTTGCCCTGTTTCATTTAGTACTCCAAAGCCAAAGTTGCCTGGTTCTCCACATATCTCTTGATTTCCTACTTTTGCATTCCAGTCCCCTATAATGAAAAGGATATCTTTTTTGTTGTTAGTTCTAGAAGGTCTTGTAGGTCTTCATAGAACCATTCAACTTCAGCTTCTTCAGCTTTATTGGTTGGGGCATAGACCTGGATTACTGTGATAGTGAATGGTTTGCCTTGGAAATGAACAGAGATCATCCTGTTGTCTTTGAGATTGCATCCAAGTACTGCACTTCAGATTCTTCTGCTGACTATGATGGCTGCTCCATTTCTTCTAAGCAATTCTTGCCCACAGTAGTAGATATATTGGTCAGATGAATTAAATTTGTCCATTCCAGTCCATTTTAGTTCATTGATTCTTAAAATGTCAATGTTCACTCTTGCCATCTCCTCTTTGACCACTTCCAATCCACCTTGATTCATGGACCTAACATTCCAGGTTCCTATGCAATATTGTTCTTTACAGCATCAGGCTTTACTTTAACCACAGGACACACCCACAGCTGGGCGTTCTTTCTGCTTTGATTTAGCCTCTTCATTTATTCTGGACCTATTTCTCCATTGATCTCCAGTAGCATACTGGGCACCTACCAACCTGGGAAGATCATCTTTCAGTGTCACATCTTTTTGCCTTTTCACACTGTTCATGGAGTTCAAAAGGCAAGAATGCTGAAGTGGTTTGCCATTCCTTTCTCCAGCAGACCATGTTTTGTCAGAACTCTCCACCGTGACCCATCCAACTTGGGTGGCCCTACATGGCATGGCTCATAGTTCCTTTGATTTAGACAAGGCTGTGATCTATGTGATCAGTTTGGTTCACTTCCTGTGATTGTGGTTTTCACTCTGTCTCCCTCTGATGGATGAGGATTAGAGGCTTGTTGAAGATTCATGGTGGGAGGGACTGGCTGTGGGTCTTGTTCTGGTGGGCAAGGCCATGGTCAGTAAATCTTAAATCCAATTTTCTGCTGATGGGTGGGGCTGTGTTCCTTCCCTGTAGTTTGAGCTAATGGCATATTGGTGACCTCCTTCAAAGGGACTTATGCCAGCAGGCCGGGGCTCCATGAGCCATTTAGTCAGTGCCCCTGACCCCGCAGCAGGCCACTGTTGACCCACGCTCCGCCACAGACTCCAGGACACTCACAGGCAAGACTGGCTCAGTCTCTTGTGGGGTCACTGCTCCTTTCTCCTGGGTCCTGGTGAGCATAAGGTTTTGTTGTGCCCTCCAATAGTATGCTTCCCCAGTCCTATAGGAGTTCTGTATAGGACTCCCATCCCCTTATTTGCATATTTGGAATAATGTAAAGTTTTTATTTATAATCTTAAAAGGGTTATGTTGCATTAACCTTTATTCTAAAGGGAGTCATGCACGAGAAGAAAGGGATTATTTGTTCTTTATAGGGAACTTTTATTGTTAAAACCAATATGGTCGTTCTTAATTCTTTCATGTAACACTATTCTTTTTTTAATGCTTCCTTCATATTTCCTCTCTTCTTTTGAATTAAGCCTAAGCTTTCTTTTCTTCTCTCATGCTTAGCATACATTATCCTTCTTTTTACCACAGCCAACCCTTATTATTTTCTAATGTAATTTTGAGATCTGCATCTAGGTATTGCTATTATACTAATAGTTAAATTTTATGTCTCCTCTTTTAAAAACTAATTTTTCATTTTAAAAGTTACCTTACAAAAGTCTTAATGTATTATTTTGTATCAACAATTACCTGAGTCTTCTGGAGACTGTAGAAAATAATTATTTCTGTTTGCATTCAGTATTATCAGTAGATTTACAACATTTATTTAAAGCTATCTTTATTTAAATGAACTTACTTACAAAATAGAAACAGACTCACAGAGACAGAAAACAAACTTATGTTTACCAAACGGGAAAGTGGGGGAGGAGGGAAAAATTAGGGTCAGTTAGGAGCTTGAGATCATCAGATACAAACTACTCTATATAAAACAGACAAACAACAAGGTCCTACTGTAGAGCACAGTATGCAGAAATGGAAACAGTGACAGACTTAATTTTCTTGGGCTCCAAAATCACTGTGGATGGTGAGTGCAGCCATGAAAGCAAAAGATGCTTGCTCCTTGGAAGAAAAGCTATGACAAACCTAGACAGTATATTCAAAAGCAAAGACATCACTTTACTGACAAAGGCCATATAGTCAAAGCTATGGTTTTGCAAGTAGTCAAGTATAGATGTGCAACTGAATCATAAAGAAGGATGAGCACTGAAGAATGGATGCTTTTGAACTGTGGTGTTGAAGACTCTTGAGAGAGTCCCTTGGACTGCAAGGAGATAAAAAATCAGTTAATCCTAAAAGAAATCAATCCTGAATATGCACTGGAAGGAGTATTGCTGAAGCTGAAACTCCAATACTTTGGCTACCTGATGTGAAGACCCAACTCATTGCAAAAGACCCTGATGTTGGGAAAGATTGAAGGCAGAAGGAGAAGACGACAACAGAAAATGAGATGGCTGGATGGCATCACTGATTCAATGGACATAAATTCAAGCAGACTCCAGGAGATTGTGAAGGACAGGGAAGCCTAGTATGCTGCAGTCCATGGGGTTACAAAGAGTTGGACACAACTGAGTGACTGAACAACAACTGTATAGCACAGGGAACTATATTCAACATCTTGCAGCAAACTATAATGGAAAATAACCTGAAAAAGGATATACGTATATAACTGAATCACCTTTCTGTTCACATCACAACATTGTGAGATTTCATTTTGACACTGCCAACACATAGCTTGTCACATTACTCCAATATCTGGTTTTCACCTGCAGACCACTTGTAATATCAATCTTCTAGCAGGCTTTAACTGGTCTGTTAGTGCCTGGGGACACAGCTGGGTCTGTGGCTCCTACACGAATAGCACCATAAGGGGCTTCTTCAGCATACTCCATCTTGCACCCTCAACAAGTAGCTGCAGTTTCCCTGGATACAAAAGCATTGGATTATCCTTTCCGACATTATTTACTGAATAGTTTAGTAGCTTTTTAATGTAATCAATTCCTATGACTTTTCCACTAGACCCAACCATACGTGCAAAACATGCAGTTTAAGGGTCCCACTTCCAGCTCCTACAGCTTTAGCTCCTTCATGCAGCGGATCAAACAGGAGTTCTAGTACATATGCATGCATGTGTGGAGTACTAATTGTTGCTTGGACCCCCATAGATTGTGAAGAATCCACATAAAGATTTCATTTTGCATAGTGAGAACAATCTGAGGCCAACATTACTTCAAATACTTTGCTTTGAGGATTCCGTTTTTGTGGGGGTGTGGATCAGCTCTGAGGGGCTGGCACCAGCAGATTTCCAGGCCGTCGCTAAGAACACTCGGAGCAGGTACAGAACCAGTGCAGCAACGGTGCCCTGCGGTGTCTCCAGGAGTGAGACCACCTCCCGCACGGTCGCCACCCTGCTCGAGTCCCTGCCGTAGCTGCTGCGGCGGCACTACACCTCTCAGATACTATTTTATTTACCGTTTTAAAGCTTAAATCAAAACAACTTGATCAAAACAAGTCTGAGTAGTATGAGTAATTACTTAGACAAGACAATATCTAATTAAAATTCCAATGTTTAAATTTCATACAGAAGGACACGCTATCCTTTGCAGCATCAGTTCCTTCTTGGAATCACCTCATGATGAAAAGGTAAGAACTTCAGTTTTAGTTTAATTAATGAATCCAGACATTTAACTGAGCATTTCTCTGTGCCAAATGTCACAAAAGATAGAAATACAGGACAAGACCACTTACTCTCAAGTCATATGTGACACTACTAAACTTAAGCTATATGACAAATAACAGTGGTGTACTGGAGAAAACAGGGAATGAGTGAGTGAGCAAACAAGCCACTGGTCATTCTGCACCTACTTCATTTTTTGACTTATTTGTTAGAGTCTGCCCAGAGCTTAAGAGCATCATACATCATGCAGTCCTCCATAGTCATTGCCTTTATCTTATACAACTTTGTAGAAGGAAGTTTCATAAAGTTTCATAACCTTTCCTAGAAGTCCAACCTGGTACCCAGATATTATTATTTTCAAGAAACTCTTCCCCTTTAGTCTAAAATCATCCTTATGATTAAATATGTTATTCTATTTTTAGTGTTAATGCAATGTAAATGTCACCATCCTTAGTTGATAATCATTTAAATATGTACTTCCTGGGATTTCCCTGGCTGTCGAGTGTTTAAGATGCCATGCTCCCATTGCAAAGGGAGTGGGTTCAAACCCTGATTGGGGAACTAAGATACCAGATGCCTCGCAGCATGGCTTAAAAAAAAAACATGCACTTCTTGTGTGTGTGTGTGGATATGCCAGTATATCTACATGTATTATAAAAATTCAAAACTAATTAAAGACTACAGCAAGGAAGCACTATTTTATTATAGGCTTATTTCCCTGTAAGTTAATACTTCAAATCCAAAAGCCGAATAGTAGCTTAAACAGCAATGTTTTGTTTTTGGATTACAGGTATTAATACTAATGCATGGATACATAGATTAGGATGGGATTCTTTGCAGAGTGTTTTAGAATGCTTATTGTCTCAAACATTATCTCATTTGATCTACAGAGTTTTTGTTTCCAAGAACCCATTATAGCTTTTATAAAGTTCAGATACTTAGCTTCAGTATGACTATCTTCAGTTTGCAGAAGGAAAATCAGCAAGCAGCTTGCCTGGGATCACATCATAGTAATACATGCCGCCAGCAAATGGAAAGCACTAAGTTTCAACTCACTGTATCAACTACATAGCATGCTATGAGAGGAACAAAAACAATCATATGCTTGAATCATGTATGAGAAGAAGATTATCTAATTGTTTTCTCTCACTTGTGATAATTATCAATATTCTCATATTAATTTTAGTAGATAAAAATACAATTTAAAATCTACATTTTTGCAAATGGACTTCCTACAAACTGGCAAGAGAAAATATTTAAAACAAAGTTATGTGTTGATATTGAATTAGAATAATAGTGGGATTGATTTTTAAAAGCATTTTCACCAATTGAAAAGAAGAGGATCTATTTTAATAACATATCTAAATTCTTTCCTATATTTCATTTCAACCTTCTCTTTATTTGAACAATGTGATTTTCCAATTTGTATCTGGGTGCCTATTTATAAATGCACAATGGACTCTGCATTTATATATACTAATGTGTAAATTATTATTCACACATATACACATTAGTATATGTGTAAATAATACATATGTAATAAACACATAATACACATATTATGTAATAAACACCTCATTATTACATATACTAATATGTACCATGCATTAAACAAGATTCAGTTATGGATTACAACTACAGTGAAAGCTTAATAAGTCAGTCTATAAATCAGAGGTTAATCTGGTTCTCTTGAGACAATACTGTTTACAAGATAATTCATGGAATACCAATAGTCTAAGAGATACAGTAGTCAAAATCTACCTACATAAAGAGAAATAATATATATTCACAGGCTTACAGAAAAAATGTTTTACCCCGTGTTTTTTCTAATAACTGGTTGTAATACACTAGGGGGAGTCATAAAATCAATTTAATAAGTGGCAAGCAGTACTTTGGTGAAAATAGAAGGGAATTTTTGGTACCTTAACAAGCAATAGAAGAGATAATGCGGGTGGGGATTTAACTCTTGCACAGATGTCTACACAATTCGTTTATTAGCTTAGCTCTTTAATGATTAATGTTTTTGTTTAAGATTGTATTTGGATCAGTATGTACTTATTATAAGAGATATGCTTTGTTGTCACTGTCTAGAAATTCAAGCAGCTTCTTGCCTGGCGTGCTCATTCATTAGAAATTGTTCAAATAATCTATGTAGAAGAGAAACAATTGGTACTTACTGCCTCCATCGATGGCTCAGTAAGGTATGGACCTTCATATTGTGAATTCACGTTGTATGAGGTAAAAGATTTTAAGCTAAACTTTGAGCATGTACCACAAGTGGAATCTTGATTAGCTGATTAAAACAAATAAAAGGTGGCACCAAAGGGCTTTGAGAAGGTAGTCACTAATTTGTAATTTTCCACACTCAAGAAAATGAGATGGCATGCTCATCAACACTAAAAGGTATACTTTCAATACAAGTGTTCTTGTAGACTTATTTCAAATCATTAAGCAATATGGGTAGCTCAGAGAGACAGACCCAAGCCCAGGGAAGACTACAGGATACACAGAATGAGAAGTCATAACAAAATATAGGAAAGAACAGCTAATACTGAGAAAAGTGAAAGTGAAGTAATTGTTTCAATGAAAATGTAATTGACATTAAAAGTCTACTTGTTTTTGTGGTTCTTTTGGTTGCTCCTCTTACTTCAGAGGGGTGAGCACAGTGCTACAATTGGTGCAGATGATTTACTAGGACTGTAATCAATTATATTCTCTAGAAATCCTCCCCTTAGGATCAGCTTTTTTAAAAACTGAGGTTTTAAATAATATATTAGTTTCAGATATACAACATAATGATTCAATATATGTATTATTGTAAAAGGATCACCTTAGTAAGTCAACACTTGTCACCATACATAGTAATATTTTTTTCCTTCTAATTAGGACTTTAGAGATCTACTACTTCAGAAGTAATAACTATAGTGGCCATGCTCTACCAAGCCTACTTGTTTTTAATTGCCTAGTGATGCTAAGTATACATACATAAAATGCTAAAAATACATACACACATATATATACTCACACACATAAAGAGAAAGGAAATTTCTTGAGACAAACTGCTACATATAATTCAAACCATATTTCAAAAAGATGAAAGCCAATGTTCACTGTAGCACTATTTCACAATAGCCAGGACATGGAAGCAACCTAAATGTCCACTGACAAATAAAGAAGATGTAGTACATATATACAATAGAATATTACTCAGCCATTAAAGAGAATGACTGCAGCAGTATGGATGGACCTAGAGATTACCATACTAAGTAAAGTGGCACACAGAATGACAAATACCACATGATATCGCTTAAATGCAGAATCTTAAAAAAAAAATGATACAAATGAGCTTATTCACAAAACAGAAACAGACTCACAGACTTAGAGAATGAATTTTTGGTTACCAGGGAGATGGGATAAACTGGGAATTTGCCACTGACATGTAAATACTGCTCTATGCAAAATAGATAATCAACAAGGACCTAGTATATAGCACAAGGAACTAGGCCCATTCTACAGTCTGATTCAACTGACAAGTCAATATAAGTTGAATGAGCACTACTATTTTGGGAAAAACCCATTTCTAGTCTTCTGGGTTTAATATGTAGTTATCATAAGTATAGATTTAAAATGACATTTCCAAAATTGTTGTAGATTAGAATTCCAACTGGTAAAAATGTTTATGTTATGATTAGCTACACATATTTAATAGGTAGAGTTCTGGACTCAAGTTTAAAATCCCTGCTGGGCCAAGAAAAATTTACATAAATGACCTAAACAGAGCAACGTCCACTGAATTCCAGTTACTTTCTTCTCCCTATCTTTGCCTTTCCCCAGGCTCTGGCATGCCCTCAACGGTCATTACTGTGGATATTTTGGACAACGAAGGACCTTCGAACTATCACAGACAAGTGATTTTATTTTGCCTTGTGATGTTACTGAATATCCCATAGAAATAAAAGAAGAAAGCAAATTCACAGAGAAGAAGCTAGCATATGAATATCCTCTGGTATTTGACCGGCAAAGGTAAGAGCATTTGGTATTCTTCAGGTGAGCAGACGAAATTAAACTACATGATACTGTCACACTGTGCTGAACATGGAGACTTCAAAGACGAAAAGCCCAGAACCCAGCAACTGAGGGAAAGGGAGAAATAAGTAAACAAAAGCTATAATTTGGTATAATAGTACCCCTAGGAACATGAGCTCTTAAAAATAATCACAAAAGGGCAGATAGGATTTAATTGAACAGAGATCAAGGAGGCAACTGCCTAAGCAACACATTAAAGAGTGAAAGACCATGTTATAGTCTTTCAGGGCTTAGAGTCCAGGGAGCAAGTAGTGAGGATATATCTTGCATAATATAAAGCAAGAAAAGCCTATAGGGGCCAAAGTACAATAAGACTTTTAAGGCCCAACAGAAGGATTTTTAACTACAGAAATTGCTATGATACAGTACATAAGGGGAAGAGGAGGTCTGAAGAAAAAGATGGTGAATTTGGTTTGGACAGGTTTAAGTCCAAGATGTTTGTGGGACTTCCAAGTGGAGATATTTAATGAGCAGACAGATCTGTCTGGAGCTCCCCAAAGAGGTCAGACCTATAGGTAAAGGTTTTGGTGTCATCAGCATAGTAGTATTTTCAATCTGGATAAGTCACTCAGGTCCTGGATACAGAGTGAGCAGAAACAGAAAACTGAGGAAGAAATCAAGAAATGGCCTGTAAAGAGCAGGCCAAAGAAGAGAAACCAGTGAAAAACATTAAGAGGGCAAGGGTGGGATGATATGGGAGAACGGCATTGAAACATGTAAATTATCATATGGGAAATGAATCGCCAGCCCAGGTTTGATGCATGATGCAGGGTGCTCAAGGCTGGTGCACCGGGATGACCCAGAGGGATGGAATCAGGAGGGAGGTGGGAGGGGGGTTCGGAAGGGGAACACATGTATACCCATGGTGGATTCATGTCAACGTATGGCAAAACCAACACGATAATGTAAAGAAAAATAAATAAATAAAAGAGAAAAAAAAAGAAGGAATAGCCAATAGGTTGAAAGGAAAGCCAGAAACAAATGGTGTGATGGAAATCAAGGGACAAGAGAGGAAGAAAAGTGAGAGGACGTATTTGTAGAATGTGGCGGTGAAATCACATAGGACAATAGAAAAGTAAACAGTGGGTCCAGCATGTCTGTCAGCTGAAAGGTCACTAATGATTCTAGAGAGTGAAGTTTCAAAGAGTGATGGGTAAAAATTGCATTGTCATGGTTGAGAAATAAATGGGAGATGTGAGGTGATGACAGCATAGATTATTTTGCTAGGAAGTCAAATAGCTGTAGGACTGAAGAAGAGTTTGTTTCATGAGTTTGCTTGCTTGTGAGGGAGACTTGTGCATGCTTAAAGGCATAGGGGAGGGAGGACAGTCCCCCAGTAAAGAATAAAATACTGGTGAAAAGTTGTTTTATGCTTTTGCAAAGCTCAGTCCTGGTTTTGACTGTGGCTGAATGTTTGTCATAATGGAAGTGACTGGTGCTCATCTGAGCTTTCAACATCAGCAAAGCCTGGCCCTAAATGGTAGATGTCTAAATGTCTAGCCTTCATAGGACTAGAATACCTAGACTGGTAATATCCAGCAGGTCACTCCAGTATTCTTGGCCTTCCCTGGTGGCTTAGCTGGTAAAGAATCTGCCTGCAATGCAGGAGATCTGGGTTGAATCCCCTAGTTGGAAAGATCCCCTGGAGAAGGGAACAGCTACCCACTCCAGTATTCTGGCCTGGAGAATTCCTAGACTATCCATGGGGTTGCAAAGAGTCGGACACAACTGAGCGACTCACTCACTCACTCACTCACTCAGAACTGGAATAACTAACAAGATGAGTCCAAAATGGAAAGAATCAGAGAAGACTGTGTAAGATAGAGTCTTTTAGGGAAATCCTGAGTAAATCAAGGCTGGGGAGACACAATGCCATCAACTAATCCAAAAGTTTGTAGAACAGTTGTAAACAGGAATTGAAGCTAAGAGTCATAAGCCACACATAACTTGGTTTAAAATAGAAACAGTTGGGGAACAATTAACGAGGGTTCCAAATGATTGCCAAACCACACTGAAGTGTTCAAAGCTTATCTTAGCTGGGCAGTAAGGAGCACTGGGGAAGACATCTGGCTAAAATGTAAGAAGTGTGATAGTAGAGCCAAGATTCATCAGGATATGGCAAAGTTAACCAGGCAAAGTTGATGAGTCTCCTTGGGTAATTGCTGGGTCTTGAGAATCCATGTATCTTAGTTCTTAAAACACTATACTCTGATTGGTTAATATGCGTCTTATTCACTATTCTCTTGAGTTCTTTGGAGACTAGGACCATGTTTTATGTATCTTTATATATCCAATTCTTAGTTCAGTGCTTAGCACATAATAGGCACTCAAAAGATACTGTGGAACAAATAAAGAATGATTAATGGAGAACTTTACAAGCAGAGGCAACAGATATAAATGATAGATATGAAGTATGAAACAGTATATTTTGGGGATAGGTTAAAGTAGGATATCACCAACTTGATGGATATGAGTCTGGGTAAACTCTGGGAGTTGGTGTTGGACAGGGAGGCCTGGAGTGCTGCAATTCATGGGGTCACAAAGAGTCGGACACGACTGAGCAACTGAACTGAACTGAACTGAAAGTAGGATATATGTTTACATTTTTAATACTTAGTTATGACTTTTAAAATACATACATAACTAAGTTTTAACTATAGTGGAAGTTTGACCTGAATCACAAAATGTCAAACATTAGTTTTATACCAGAGATTTTTGTTTTTGTTTTCCCCAATGGCTATTAATGAAGTTAACTTCATGGAATGTTGACGGTTAGTAGAAATCTTGATGATTTCCTTGGAGGGATATCTGGGAAGTGAAATAAGAGTTAAGTGCAAAGGTCACATCATTAGGACTGGTGCCATGGGAGCCAGAGAATTTGGAGGCCCAGACAAAGGACACGACGGATACTTGTTGAGTAGGCCTGGGTATGCCCTTAACCTTTCTTTTAATATGTATGTGTATCTTTATATGCAGATGGCAAAAAATGAGCTCGATGTCTCTGCTCTTCAAACGTACACCTCCTAAGGCCTTTGAAGTGGAACATGATTTTAAGTTTTTCAAGTCTCTTTCTTCTCCTAAGGTAGCTTTAAAAAACAAAACAAAAAAAGTCACTTGGCTTTTGCTTTTTTGAATTTAATATGTCTAGTGTATTAATTTCCTATTGCTGCTGTTACATGTCAATAGAAACTTGGTGGTTTAAACCATACAAGTTAGTTATTTCACAGTTCTGTAGAAGTCTGACTTGCATCTCACTGGTGTCACCAGAGCTGTGCCTTCTTCTGGAGCCTCTAGGCAGAATCTCATATTCCCTAGTTTGTGGTTCCCTTCCTTCACCTTCAAAGCCAGAAACTCCTATTCTTCTGTGATCTTGTCTCTCTGACCAGTTGGAAATGTTCTCTGCTTTTAAAAATTCCTGTGACTAGATGGGGCCCACTTGGATGATCCATCTCAAGGTTCTTAATTTTAGCCACATCTGAAAAGTCTCTTTTGCAAATGAAGCAATATATTCACAGTTTGCGGTGGGAGGAATAGTGTGTGAATATCCTTGGTTGCCATTTTTCTGCCTATCACAGATAGAAAAACTTTTCTTTGCACAGAATAGGAGAGAAATGTACCTTGCGACTCATTCTATTTCAATTTCTAAAACTAAAAAAATGAATATAGCATGAGCCTTTAGGCTAAGGTCTAAATGCTTTCAAGTTGTGGTGCTGGAGAAGACTCTTGAGAGTCCCTTGGTCTGCAAGGAGATCAAACCAGTCAGTCCTAAAGGAAATCAACCCTGAATATCCATTGGAAGGACTGATGCTAAAGCCACCTGATGCAAAGAGTCAACTCATTGGAAAAGACCTGATGCTGGGAAAGACTGAAGGCAAAAGGAGAAGAGGGTGTCAGAAGATGAGCTGGTTAGATAGCATCACCAACTTGATGGACATGAATTTGAGCAAACTCTGGGAGATGGTGACGGACAGGGTAGCCTGGTGTGCTGCAGTCCACGTGGTCACAAAGCGTATGACATAACTTAGCTACTGAACATCATCACCACCAACAACTGGCATTAATTAATTAAAATTGATTTCCTCAAGATCTTGCATAATACAAACCAAATTTACCTCTGATTAAAACTTATCTCCCATTCCTAACCTATAGTTGTCCAACACTCTATAATCAGACTAATTGTTTTTTCCTGAACATTTCTCTCAGTCTCCTGTCCCTACAGTCCACTTGGGCTACCCCTGCCATATTCATCATCTCTCTCTGTCAAAGTCCATCCTACTTTGCCACTGACAAAGTATTAGTATCCAGTATAGGAAAAAAAATCAATAATCAGAAAAGATGGTCCAGTTTAAAAAATGGTCAAATACATAGATACTTCACAAAAGAAAAAAAAATAGACTGAAAAGATGCTCAGCCTCATTAGCAATCATGGAAACATACACCAATAATATAAGGTAGCATTTTATACCCACCAGATTGGCAAATATCAAGAAGTCTGACAATTGGTGTGCATTTAGAACAATCAGAACACTAATCTGCTGGTGGAAGTAGTGTAAATTGCTAGAGTCACTTTGGAAAATTATGTGACAGGCATTATCTAGAAAATTGAAAATAGGCACACTCTACTAAGTATCAACAGAAATTCCTAAACATGTGTTTAGGAGGCAGGAACAAGACAGCTCATAGCAGTACTATGTGTAACAGCAAAAATCTGAAAGCAGCCTAAATGCTCATCAACAGTATAACTGGTAACTAAATTATGGCATATTTATAAATTAAAATACTATGGAGCAGTAAAAATAAATGAACTCGAATAACACTTCCCTACACAAATGGATGTTTGAAATATACTACTTAATAAGACAAGTTGTGCATAAGGATATATACATAGCCATTTTATTTTGATAAAAATAGAGGGAAGACAAAAGTAAATAAAATTTTGTTTTGGCAAAAGTATAAAAGGTAAAATTATATAAACAAAAGCAAGAGAATTAAGAACACAACATTCAGGTTGTCATGTTTGACAAGATGAAAAGGACTGGGCATGGCACACTGACAACCTTGAACTGAGGGTATTGTTCCAACTTGTAAAACAGAATGTGTCATTTTTCACAGCATCAACTTCATGTTTAATAAGTATTTAACACTTTCCAAATGAAACCATTTTATAAACCCTCGCTTTCTGTCCAAAGGGAACTCAGATAGCTTCTCCCAGAAGACAGGGTGACAGGCAAGCAAAGAGACTGGCTGTGGAATGTAACAGACTTCAGTTTAATCTTAGGTGTTATTTTATCTAATAACTAATAATCTAATCTCTCAAAGAGTTGTTTTTGAGGATTAAATGAGAAAGTGTATACGAGGTACATTGTAGGCATTCAATAAATGTTAATTCCACTTTCCCCATAGGCCCCAATCTCTCCCTGCTTTGTGTCTCATAACCTATTCACTTACCATGTTCTACACTGAAGTAGAACTATTGGAATACTGACTCTAACTTCTCTTCTCCACCAATAAATCATAAGCTCTTTATGGGCAAAGATACATGTATAGCATGTAACAAATGCTCAATTTTGTTGAATAGCACAACCTAAAAATAAAGATTGGGGTTTACTTTTAATATTCTTTTCCAATTTGAAGTGGTAACTGTTAAAGTAATTTAACTGAAATGTTAAATAAATTTGGGGAAATCTTTAGAAAGGTTTTAAAGCTCTTGAAACAACTGAATGCACTCAGTATTATAAGGCTTGGCCTCTTCTCACTGTATCTTTCTCTTCTCAGTTGGTTGGTAAAATAACAAAGGTTTAATGCTTAAGATAAAAATACCTTTCACTTAGGAATCTGATTTCTACTAGCAATTTTATTTTTCCCATTCCTTTTCATTCACAATTCTGTAATATTTGTTCACTTCTTTTATTTTTTTTTGACATGTTGTTATTAGTAATAATAATACAATAGATTTAAATCTTACATTTGAGTAGCACCTTAATATATACATTTTGTCCTCATAAGTTGTCAACAGGGAAAGAATTTGCTTAAGACCATGCAACTAATAAGTGGCAGAGTCAGAATTTGATTCCAGGAATTTTGCCACTGATATAATATGCCCTTTTCATTAAACACTCACTTCTCTCTCTGCAGAGTCGAAGACATGCCTTGGAAGGTTTCTTGACTGAAAACAGAGAGGCAGGGATTGTCTTTGGTTCTCTGCCCATATACAGGGTGAGTTGGAGGTATTGGACTAGAGTGATTCCAGAACAATTAGGGAATGTGACATCTCATTCCTGACCCTGAGCAAGCAATCACATAACCAAGCAGAAAGATGATTCCATAAACATGCTGTGTCCAAACCCAGAGAAATCTTTGGTTTTGTGTGTCAGTGGCCTTGATCATTGTCTCCGTCATTCCACACTGGACAATACTATAGAAAACTATTTCAAACTTTACCCTGGCTCTTCATCACCTATTGGATAAAACGAAATGCCTTTAGCCTGGCATTCTCATGATCTGACCTCCACCTGAACTGTATAACTCCATTTTCCGCCATATTCTCCCATGTACCCTATACTCGAGCTGTGCTAACTTACCATTCCTTAAGCATCACTGTTCTTCCCTCTACTGCGACTTTGCCTGTGCTGCTCCTCTGCCCATAACTCATCCTCCCCTTGTTTCCCTCCAAATCCCTACTTCTTCTTCAAGTCTCCAACCCAGATAATATAAGGTAGTATTTTAATTAACCAAGAATAATAAACCAAAGACAAAACATTGCACCCTAGTTTTAACATATAATATTGTTTTATAAAATGTTACTTCTCTTTCCCAAGACCATGTTGGTAACCTCCTACAGGTATTAAACAGTTAAACTATAGATGCTGCTAAGGGAAAGCATCAGAATTAATAGTGGACTCCTGGGATGGTGGGTATGCTTTAAAGCAGTTGGACCTTCTCACTCCCTATCTCCCGCCCCTGAATTCATATCACAGAATTTATCACCTTAAGTATGTCTTATTCTTTATTTATGGCTCCTAGGTACCAAGCCCCACTAGTCTAAGATTCCTTCCACTAATTGGTTCAGAAGCACAAAGGGAATCTTCAGATGGCATTCATGGAAAGAAGAAGGGAGGCCATGTTCAACATGAAAAAGTGAGTTAGTACTTAAAATTCCACAGTGTATACCATCTTGGTTTTGATTGTTTCTTGTTTCTGGGCCTAAAATTATCTCAGGTCTGACTCTGTCTACAAATATTCCAGGATGCATGTGTTTTAGCTCAGTGAGAAGGAAAACAAATTTCTAGGACAGACAGAAAACTCAAGCAGGATCTGCGAGCCTGAGCAAATTAACATCCTAGAGTTAATTTCAGACTTAGGTTCACTGACTAGTTCTAAGAGCCAGGCAGTATGTCATGATCTGTCTGATGGCTGCGTAGCCACCCTGACTTCCTAACATCATTGTACCTGCAGGATGCAGCCAAGGTAACGGCAAGTTTCTGGCTCACCAGCCGAGTCAAGGAGAATGTTCTCCATGTATTAGTAGGAAAACTAACAGAAAACCTTATAGCTAACATGGTATTTTTGTAAATGATTCTTTGATTTTCACAAAGATCCCAAAGAAAATATTAAACATTCATTTTAGAACTGGGGAAAAAATGGAACCAAAAGGGTGATTAAAATAACTTACCAAAGATCATATAAAATTAAGTCATAACCTAAAGTCAACTTTTTACTCCAAATATCATGTTCAATCTCTTAAACGAAACAGCCTAAAAAACTAAAACATTAAAACTGCTCTATTAGGTCTAGGAAGTTTGTATGAGCCTAATTTAAACTATGGCCATGTATCTAGTTATTCAAATTGATCAAATATTAAGAGGAAGATCTAACAAACAGTAATTTTTATTTTAATTTTTGGACCACAACACATGGCATGTAGGATTTCTTAGTTATCCAATCAGAGATCAAACCCACGCCCTCTGCAATGGAAGCACAGAGACCTAACAACTGGATCACCAGAAAATTCTATTTTCATTTTTTAATTTATACTTTATATTGGAGTATAGTTGATTTATCAGTACAGTGTTATATTGGGTTCAGGTGTACAACAAAGTGATTAGGTTACACATACACATTTCTAGTTTTTTTCAGATTCTTTTCCCATATAGTTTAATCCAGCATATTAACCAGTCTCCTCTGTCCTGTACAGTAGGTCTTTGTTGATTATTTTCTATATAGTAGTATGTATATGTTAATCTCAGAGCTTCCTAGGTGGCACCAGTGGTAAAGGATCCACTTGCCAATGCAGGGGACGCAAGAGACACAGGTTTGATTCCTGGGTCAGGAAGATCCCCTGGAGAAGGAAATGGCAACCCACTCCAGTATTCTTGTCTGGAAAATTCCATGGACAGAAGAACTTGGTGGGCTACCATCCATGAATCACAGTTGGACATGACAAAGCATACAACATATGTTGATTCCAACCTCCTGTTAAATCTATTCCCTCAACCTTTCCCACTTGGTAGCCATAAGCTGCTTTTCTAAGTCAGTGAGTCTCTTTATGTTTTGTAAATAAGTTCATTTATATAATTTTTTAGATTTCACATATAAATAATAGCATATTTGTCTTTCTCTGCCTGAATTACTTCACTGTGATAATCTCTAGATCCATCCGTGATGCAACAAGTGGCATCATTTTGTTCTTTTCTATGGTTGTTCCACTGTATATATGTACCATATCTTCTTTACCTATTCCTCTTTCAACGGACATTTAGGTGGCTTCTATATCATGGCTATTACAAACAGTGCTGCAATGAACACTGGGGTTCATGTATAATTTTGGCCCATGTTTTTCTCTGGATATAGGCCTTGGAGTGGGATTGCTGGATGAAATGGTAGTTCTATTTTTAGATTTTAAAGGAACTTTTACACTGTTTTCCATTGTGGCTGTACCAATTTATATTCAAATCGATAGTGTAAGAGGGTCTCCATCTCTATACATGCTCTCCAGTACTTATTGCTTGTAGACTTTTTGATGATGGCCGTTCTGACTGGTGTGAGCTGGTGTCTTATTTAGTTTTGACTTGCATTTCTCTAATAATTTGTGATGTTGAGAAACTTTCATGTGCCTCTTGTTTATCTGTCTGTATTCTTTGGAAAAATGTCTATTTAGGTCTTCTGCCTATTCAGTGTTTTTGATACTGATAAATACAAAAAGCAGGAGCTGTTTGTAAATCTTGGAGATTAATCTCTTGTCGATTACATTGTTTGTAAATATTTTCTCCCATTTTGTGGGTCATTTTATTGTTTTGTTTATAGTTTCCTTTGGTGTGTCAAAGCCTTTAAGTCCCATTTGTTTACTTTTATTTTTATTTCCATTGCTCTAGGAGATGGACTGAGAAAGATATTGCTGTGATTTTGGTCAAAGTCTGTTTTGCCTATATTTTCCTCTAAGAGTTTTATAGTATTTGGGTTTACATTTAGGCTTTTAATCCATTTTGAGTTTATTTTTGGCTGCTGGTGCTGCTGCTAAGTCGCTTCAGTCGTGTCTGACTCTGCGTAACCCCATAGATGGCAGCCCACCAGGCTCCCCCATCCCTGGGACTCTCCAGGCAAGAACACTGGAGTGGGTTGCCATTTCCTTCTCCAATGCATGAAGGTGAAAAGTGAAAGTGAAGTCACTCAGTCGTGTCCGACTCTTAGCGACCCCATGGTCTGCAGCCTACCAGGCTCCCCTGTCCATGGGATTTTCCAGGCAAGAGGACTGGAGTTGGGTGCCATTGCCTTCTCCATATTTTTGGCTAGGACCTCCAAAACTACGCTGAATAAAAGTGGCAAGAATAGGCAAATTTCTCTTGTTTCTGATCATAGAGGAAATGGTTTCACCTCTTCACTAGCTGTGGGTTTGTCATATATGGTCTTTATTATATTAATGTAGGTTCCCTGTGTGTCCCCTTTCTAGAGAGTTTTTAATCATAAATGGGTGTCGAATTTTGTCAAAACCTTTTTCTGGATCTATTAAGATGATCATATAGTTTTTATTCTTCAACTGATTAATTTGTGGATATCAAACAATCCTTTCATCCCCGGAATGAATCCACTTTGTGGTGTATGGTCCTATTAATGTATTGTTGGATTTTGTTTGCTAGTATTTTGTTGAGGATTTTTGCATCTATATTCATCAATGATACTAACCTCTAATTTTCCTTCCTTGTGGTAACTTGGTCTGGTTTTGGTATCAGGGTGATGTTGGTTTCACAGACTGAGTTTGGGAGTGTTCTTTCCTCTGTGATTTTTTTTTTTTTTTGGAATAGTTTCAGAAGGATAGGTGTTAACTCTTCTCTAAATGTTTGATAGAATTTGCCTGTGAAGTCATGTGGTCCTGAACTTCTGTTGGGAGTTTTTAAATCACAGTTGTAATTTTAGTACTTCCAATTGGTCTGTTCATATTTTCTATTTCTTCCTGAGTCAGTTGAGGGAGGTTATAACTTTCTAAGAATTTGTCCATTTCTTCTAGCTTGTCCATTTCATTGGCATAAATTTCTGGCAGTAGTCTCTTATGATCCTTTATGTTTCTGTGTTGTTTGTTGTCTCTTTTTTCATTTCTAATTTTATTGATTTGAGCCTCTTTCTCTTTTTCTGTTTTTTGACTCGTAAGAGAAGTAAGCCTTATTTTCTTATTTTCTTGATGAGTCTGGCTAAAGCTTTATCAATTTTATTTATCTTTTCAAAGAACCAGCCTTTAGTTTCATCGATCTTCTCTGTTGTTTTCTTCATCTCTTATTTCATTTATTTCTGCTCTGATCTTTATGCTTTCCTTCTAATAACTTTGGGTTTGAGTGTTCTTCTTTAGTTGCTTTAGGTGTAAGGTTAGGTTGTTTAACATTTTTCTTGTTTCCTGAGGTACGCTTTTAGTGCTCCAAACGTCCCTCTTAGAATTGCTATTGCTATATCCCATTGGTTTTGGATCATCATGTTTTCATTCCAAGTATATTTTAGGTTCTTCTTTGATTTCTTCAGTGATCCACTACTTGTTCGGTTGCAAATCAGCTAGTCTCCACTGGTTTTATCGTCATTTTTTTTTTCTTATGGTGATCTATCCAGGAGAAAATTCTATGTGTACCTTAATATGTATTCTGCTGCTTTTGGATGGAATGCTCTATAAATATTGAGTCCATCTGGTCTAATGTGTCATTGAAGGGCTATGTTTTCTTATTGATTATGTTTCTGGGTGATCCATCAATGGATGAAAGTTGGTGTTAAAGTCCTCCACTATTACGTGCTACTGCTGGTTTCTCCTTTTATGGCTGTTAGCCTTGCCTCATATATTGAGGTGCTCCTATGCTGGGAACACATATATTTACAATTGTTATGTGTTCTTCCTGGATTTATCCCTTATGTGGTGTCCCTCTTTGTCTCTTTCAAAACTATTTTAAAGTCTATTTGACCTAATACAAGTATTATTAATCTAGCTTCTAGAGAGTTTTACTTGCATGTAATATCTGTTTCCATCCCCTTACTTTCATTATGTATGTGTTCATAGATCTAGTGTGGATCTCTTGTAGAATGCATATTTATGGGGCTTGTTTTCATAGCCATCCAGCCAATCTAAGTCTTTCAGTTGGAGCATTTAATCATTTTATGTAAGGTAATTATCAAAATATATGTTCTTATTGCCATTCTGTTCAGTTTTGAATTTGTTTTCATCTTTTTTTCTTCCCTTCCTCTTTTGTTCTCTTCTCTAGTGATCTGATGGCTATGTTTAGTGTTGTTTTGGTACTGTTTTTTCTATTCTGTATATATATATTTATTGTATATTTTTGATTTCTAGTTACCATAAAGTTTTGATAAAGCAGTCTGTATATAAACAAGATTAAGTTACTGTTCTTTGATATTTCAAATGCATTTCCAATATTCTGCATTTGTACATGCCTATTATCATTATTGCTGGCTTTTTTAAAAAAATTTTTTATTTATTTTATTTTTGGATGTGCAGCATGTGGAAAACTAAGTTCCCTAACCAGGGATTGAACCTGCACCTCCTGCTTTGGAAGTGTGAATCTTAACCATCAGACTTCCAGGGAAGTCCCACAATTGCTAATTTTGGATATCATATTTGTAGTGGATGATTTCCTACCTTTACTGCATGTTTGCCTTTACTGGTGAGCTTTTCCATTTGCAATTTTCTTCTTGCTAGCTGTGGTCTTTTTCTCTACTGAGAGAAGTTCCTTTAGCATTTGTTTAAAGCTAGTTTGGTTTGGTGGTGCTGAATTCTCTTAGCTTTTGCTTGTCTATAAACCTTTTCTCTTTCAAATCTGAACAAGAGCCTTGCTATACAGAGTATTCTTGGTTGTCAGTTTTTCCCTTTCATGACTTTAAAAATATATCATGTCACTCTGTTCTGTCTTACAGCTCACTTATCCATTTTTCTGCCTCCTTTATTCTGCTACTGATTCCTTCTGATGTATTCTGTATTGCAGTTACTCTATTGTTCAACTTTGTTATTCTTTACATCTTCTAGCTCTTTAGTAAACATTTCTTGCATCTTTTTCATCTGTTTCCATTCTTTTTCAAAATATGGAATAATTTTTACTATCATCACATTGAATTCTTTTTTGGGTATACTGCCTATCTCCATTTCACTTAGCTTCTGAAGTTTTACTGTGTTCCTTCATATGGAACATATTCCTCTGCTATCTCATTATGCCTTTCTTTTTACTGTCTCCATTCTGCAGGCTGCGGAATGTAGCTCCTCTTGCTTCTGGTGTTTACCCCTGGTAGCTGAGTCTGGCCTAAGAGGTTTGTGCAGGGTTCCTGGTGGAAGGAACTGGTACCTCTCCTCTGGCCAGTGGAACTAAGTTTTGTCCCTCTGGTGAGCTGGGTTGTATTGCAAATTAACCCCTCCTATCATCTCCTTGTCATTTTTGGTTGGTTCCAGTCTTTTTTGTTAATGGTTTTTCAGCAGTTAGTTGTGGTTTTGATGCTTTCATGAGAAGAGGTAAGCTCAAGTCCTTCTACAGTACCATCTTGTCTTCTCTCTAACAAATTTAGACATTTCTTAACCTAGACTTTTGAAATCAAATGAGCTTAACTTTCTATATGCATGTCTTCCAAAAATAGCTAATAGAAAACTTTCTCATTTGTGGGATCATCACTTGACTTTATTATTTTTTTGTAAGTCAGTGGACTCTGATGATATTAATATAAAATATCTATACCTTATCAAAACCTAGAATGCTTCCTTATGTTTTAACTAACCTTTTACAGATCAGGCAACAAATCCCAAGAATGGATAACTGCAGAGTTAAATAGTTTTAAAGCCTTTGCTCTTCTTCCTTGCCCTGTTGCAGTCCCACTGCCTGTATTTTTTTAAACACATTTTTACCCTGGAGGCACACAGGAGAGTTAAACTACTATTTATTTAACTATCTTCTTTTAGGATATTATTTAACTATCCTCTTTTAGGAGGATTAAAATCTCTACAAAAGTTAGTGGTGAACTTGACTCCAAAAAATTGTGTTCATCATATAATCCAGTTATTAATTGATCTGTCCTTTATTTCTCAGGTACAACGAAGGAGAAGTCTGAAAAGAAATCTGGTCCCACAAGTAAACCTGGCTTCTTCTTTCTTCCCAGCCATCCCCAAGTGAAAAGGGAAAAATCAGAAGTGGCTGCTGTTATCTGAGCTGTACATCAAAGGGCAAGGACTCAGTGATACTCCAGTCTTTATTTCAGGATGAAAGTGAGGGTCTATCAATCAGATATTGTCACCCATCTCTGTATCCTCACGCCATCCTGTCTGTGGGGAAGATTACTCAGGGTGCTCAGATGACCTCATCTCTGAATATCAAGCAAGTAGCAAGCAGCCAGTTTGCCAATGTTTTTCCTTCATGGAATCCACTTACTGAATAGGCAATATTTCTCATTCACTGTCAGGAAAATGACACATAAAGAAAAAAAGAAAATAAATAGCACAAAGTAGATTTAAAATAATACAGTTATCAATGACTAGTTTTCCACCTCTCCCCATTGTCCACCCTAATTTATAACTTGAATTATTATCAGAATGCTTGTAGCAGGAGGCAAATTGCTTATGTGTCCTTCTATGTGCAATCAAAGAGAATTATTATTTAAAAAAAAAGTGTCAGTCAGGCCTCTAGCATTTGTCTTATTTAGAGAAATGTCATATGGAAGAAAATTTCCAGAGTTTCTTAAAGTTAGAAGTTATTGGCAGTTAGTCCATATTGACTCCAGATGTTAGAATTTCAATGGTTATCTGGTGTTGCCAGGGTCCATCTTTTGCTGATACCTATATTAACTGATTCTGGTATTTGATCAAATTATTAACTACCATTGGGTATTCATGTAAAAAATAAAAGCATCTGCATTTGATGAATAATAAATGAGATTTTAAATAAGTCAAATGAAGAAGGTATCAAGAATTAAAGCCTGAAGATTGGCTGAACCAGGTCTCTGGGAAAATATTTAGGGTTATAAGTAATAAAAGCATTCCACTGTCAAGTATTAGTCTATTTTCCACAAAGCACAAGGCCACATGGGAAGAAAAACCTATGGTCCCTGAGCATTTGATACTGCCTTTACATTCTAGGAAGGGTTTTATGGTTCTAAAAATCGTAACAACTTTGGAAAACTAAACTAAGAAAACCTTTTATTATGTATAGGCATGTACTAACCATAGTAAGTCTAATTAACTTAACATCCATCCCCATAAAGTGAAGTCGCTCAGTCATGTCCGACTCTGCGATCCCATCGACTGTAGCCTACCACACTCCTCCGTTCATGGGATTTTCCAGGCAAGAGTACTGGAGTGGGCTGCCATTTCCTTTCCCAGAGGGTCTTCCTGACACAGGGATCGAACCTGGGTCTCCTGCATTGTAGGCAGATGCTTTATCATCTGAGCCACCCGGGAAGTCCCTCTAGCCCCATAGATAGTTACAATTTTTTGTGTTTTAAAAAAAGTCTAAGAGGACTTTCATGATCTACTCCCTGTGACCACATGCGGAAGCAGCTACAGTGCAGGTACCTGAGGGTTGTTGAGGAATTTTTTTTTTAAAACGATCTACTCTCAGGAACTTTTAGATATACACACAGAATCATTAACCACAATCACAGAGCTATATGTTACATCCTTGTGACATTTATTTTATAACTGGATGTCTACCTTTTAACTTCCTTCACCCGTTTTGCCCCCAGAAGACTCCTTTTTAAAAGAATTCTAAAAGTAAAGACGAAAATTCAAAGGACCTTAGGAAAATGATTTCATTTCCTGTCTTTATTCTCAGTTGTAAAAGAAGATCATTTCATCCTCATAGATTTCCTAGAATAAAACAATATTGAATAACCTGCCATGCACTAAAGCCCTTTAATGTGACATTCAGGGCTCCAAATTAGCATCCCTCCTCTTTTTTGACTGAAGGATTCTCTCCAACCTCTTAACAGAAACATACAATTTCTTGACCCTCTTATGACTAAAAAAATATTTTGGAATTTTTTCACATTATGTAATAAATGATTATATTTTAGTCAGCATACTGTTAAGAGTGGCAGTATAACAATAATATTTAATGATATACAAAATATGTTGAAATTTTTTGTATTTTTAATTTCCTTACTGATTTAAAATGCAGTATTTACATTACAATTCAGACATATGGAGAGAAAAAGGGTTTTAAGACAAGGAGTTTATCTTGCTATACAGATAAACACAAATCAATCACAAAAGTCTTATAAGAAAGGAGGCAAGAGGGTCAAGGGCTACTCTCGTGATTCAGATGGTAAAGAATCTTCCTGCAATGAAGGAGACCTGGGTTCAGTCCCTGGGTTGGGAAGATCCCCTGGAGAAGGGAATGGCAACCTACCCCAGTATTCTTGCCTGGAGAATCACATGAACAGAAGAGCTTGGTAGGCTACCATGGGGTCACAGAGTTGGACATGACTGAGCAACTTTCACTTTTTACTTTCAAGAGGGTCAACACTGATAAAAAGAGATTTGACAAGAGAAGCAGATTTTAGTGTAATATGCTTTGAAGATGGAAGGAGATGCCACAAGTCAAAGAATGTAAGCTTCTGCTGAAACTAGAAAAGGCAACAAAACAGATTTCCTCTGGAGCTTCTAGAAGGAACATAGCCCTATTAGATCCATTTCAGAAATATGGTCTCCAGAACTGTAGGATAACAAATGTGTATTATTTTAAACCCTCAAGATTGTCATACTTTGTTACATCAACAACAAAAAAAACAAAGGGAGAAGGGGTTATAGTTAATTTCAATTTCAATCTCCTGGGCAAGGTCTAGGCATCATTTTTGTTGTTGTTGTTAATCTCCCTAGGTGATCACTCCTCACTTGCAGTCAGAGTCTCAAAGTAGTAAACTATGAGAGTGAAGGAGATGGTAAAATATTCTGACGCAAAAGGAATGGCTTGTCATCACTAAGTAGCTCTACTAATACAGAAAATGCAAGATTACAGAATAATGGATATTACACTTTGATACAGGACCAAAAAACAAAGAAATATCAACCAGAGAAGTTTCAGACTGTGTACACTTCAGCAGAGTGTCTGAAGAATCTCTTAATTCCCAATGAAGCCAAGCTTTGACATAAGCCATTTATTATTAGTATTCACTTATATATCTTGTCTTGTTTGCTTTGTTCTAAGTTTGTTTTTAGTCAAATTAAATTATAAACTTTTTAAATGCAGGTAAAGCTTATGTTTTTTATAATTTAAACAAATTCTTGGATTCATTTATTGTGGAAGATATAATGTTGTTCACAAAATCCTGGTTATTTTTATTTTATAATATCCTGAAATCCCATCTGCTATTTGGCTCAGTTTTCAAACCAAGACCACCCAACCTTCTGGGTGTGGTTAGGATATTTTGGGTGATATCCTAGCACATTTTAGGATGACATAATTAGATTTATTCCAGGCTAGCAGATTTTACTCCTACCAAGTTCAGAACACCTGAGAATAAATATCAGTGGTCATCCAGAAAATCAATATAGAAACATTAGACTTAAATGATATTAGATCATATAGACTTAATATATACATACTTCATCCCATCCCACATCTGCAGAATACACATTCTTCTCAAGTGTACATGGAACATTCTCCAGGACAGATCACCTGTTAGGTCACAAAAAAAGCATCAGTAAATTCAAGAAGACTGAAACCACATCAAGCAATCTCTCTGACCACAACAGTATGAAACTAGAAATCAATCAAAAGAAAAAAAACACAAAAATGTGGAGACTAAACAACATGCTACTGGACAGTGAATAACAGTGAATGAGTCATTGACGAATAAAAGGAGAAACTGTAGAGATATCTAGAGAAAATTAACACAGAAATAGGACATATCAAAACTTATAAATGCAGCAAAAGTGGTTCTAACAGGAAAGTCTGTAGCAGCACAGGATACCGCAAAAAGCAAGAAAAATCCTAAATAATCTAACTTTACCCCTAAAAGAACTAGGGGGAAAAAAAAAAAGAGCAAACAAAGCCCAAATTAGAAGAAAGTAAATGATAAATACCAAAGTGGAAATAAATGAAAGAGACTAAAAGGAAAAGTAATCAGTGAAACTAAGAGCTAGTTCTTTGAAAAGAACCTTTACCTAGACTAACCAAGAAAGAAAGAAGCCTTAAATAAAATGAGAAATTAAAGAGTGGATGTTATAACTGATAAGCACAGAGATACAGAGAATGATACCCGACTATTATGAACAGTTATACGCCAATGGAGCCTGGTAGGCTGCAGTCCATGGGGTCGCTAAGAGTCGGACACGACTGAGCGACTTCACTTTCACTTTTCACCTTCATGCATTGGAGAAGGAAATGGCAACCCACTCCAGTGTTCTTGCCTGGAGAATCCCAGGGACTGCAGAGCCTGGTGGGCTGCCGTCTATGGGGTCGCACAGAGTTGGACACGACTGAAGTGACTTAGCAGCAGCAGCATACACCAACAAATTGGGCAATACACAAGAACTGGATACATTTCTAGAAACATACTATCTTCTGAGATTAAGTCATGAAGCAATAGAAAATCTGAATAGACCAATTACTATAACAAGATTGAAACTATAATAAAAAACTCCCGACAAACAGAAGCCCAGGAACAAATGATTTCACTGGTACTAATAAATTTCATACAACATTCAAAAAAATTAATATCTATCTTCTTGAAACTCTTCTAAAACACTAAAGAGGAAGGAACCCTTCCAAACACATTTTACAAAATCAGTATTAACCCAATACAAACACTAGACAAAGGCAATCCAAAAAAGGAAATTATAGGCTAATATTCTTCATAAACATATGTTGTTCTGTACATAGAAAATTCTAAATACTCCACAAAAAAACTGCTAAAATAAACAAATTCAGTCAAATTTCAGTTTAAAAAATCAACACACAGGGTTTTTAGCATTCCTACACACTGATAACAAACTATCAAAAAGAAACAAATAAAAATAATCCTATTTACAATTGCATCAAAAACAATAAAATATCTAGGAATAAATTTAACCAGGGACATAAAAGACCTGTATGCAGAAAACTATAAGACACTGATGAAAGAAATTAAAGAAGACCCAAATAAATGTAAAGATATTCCATGTTCATGGCAGAGCATCTGAATAGACATTTTCCCAAAGAAGATATAAAATGTCAAACAAGCACATGAAAAGATGTTCAAGCACATATAGGTAAATAATTACATATTGAAATATAAATATTAATATAAATATATAGAGGTATATATTTATATACCTAAACTTATAGGTGTATATATATATGTATATGTATATATATAAAACTCATCCAACTCAACATAAAAAAAAGAAATCCAAACAATACAAAAATAGGCAGAGGATATGAATAGACATTTCCAAAAGAAGATACAAATTGTCAAACAAGCACATGGAAAGATTTTCAACCATCATGATAAATCACCTCACTTCTGTTAGAATGCCTATTATCAAAAAGACAAGAAATACTAGAGAGAATGTGGGAGAAAAAGGAAACTTTTACACTATTGGTACAGCCACTATGGAAAATAGTATGCAGATTCCTCAAAAAATTAAAACTCGAAATATCCCATGACCCAGTAATTCCACTTCTGGGTATTTATCCAAAGAATCTGAAAACACTAATTTGAAAATTGTATGCACCCCTCTGTTCATTACAGCATTATTTTACAATTGTTAGGATGTGAAAACAACTTAAGTGTCTACTGATGGGTGAATTGATGAAGATATGCTATGTACACAGTTGTCCAGGTACATCTGAATTTCAGATAAACATGGAAAATTTTTTTTAGAATGTTTCAAATATTGCACTAGGCATACTTGTACTAAAAAATGTATCTGTTTACCTGAAATTCAAGTGTAACTGGGCCTATATTATCTGGTAAATCTGGGGGACAAAGTCAAATAAAATAGTATGAGAAGGGTCAAGGCAGAGGTCATCACAGGATGTTTGGGCACATGTCAGCAAAGACTTCAGAGAGCTGGTAAGACAACTGAATCTTAAGCTGATAACTGTGTGGTCTGTGCCACTCATCTCAGAATCATTAATACATCATCATGGTTTCTGATTTCACTTTTTGATGAATATATGTTTTGTGCACAGAAACTTCCTTAAAGACAGTAACCAGTTCTTTGTGTTCCCCCTATCACCTAGTATGGACAGGCACATCTAAGGCATGCATTGATGTTATGGAAACACCCAAACTTTCTGGCCAACCCAATGGTAAGTAACTGCAAGAACTGATTAAAATGGTTTCACCTTCCCAAAGTGTAAAAATATTCTGTTTAGGAAGTTATTGTTAACTGGTATTTTCTTCTTTAGTTTTTAAACACTATAGCCAAGAGTCCGGCCTAGAACTTTTGGAATCAAATTAGTAATAAAGATATGTGTTATTCATAGGGCAGTAACCTGTCAAGTCTCATGATGCAGTGGGCACATTTTTGATGTCTGGGCTCCTTCGTAAGACCCCCTTCCACCCGCCCCCCACCCCCCACCACATCCCACCCACATTTAAATCCTTTTTCCACCTACTACAGTTTGGAACTGTCCCTCACCTTCCACTACATGCTGCTCCAAGCTGATCTAGAGTGAGGTCTACTGCTATACAGGTGTTAGAACCACAAAGGAAAATCGTTTTTCTGACCTCTCCTAGCCTCAGCTATTTAGACCTGGTGGAGGCAGCCACGTTCCCATTTAGCATATTTTCCCCAAGTGGCATCTTTCCAGCAATTTATAAGGTAGTATGTTGACATGATAGACGTTAGAGTCATCATGAAAAGATTTTAAAGGAACTATGAGAAAAACATGCAGAGCAGGCAGTCAAAATGGGAGCATTTTTAAAAATAACTTTTCCCCCTTTAACTCCTTAAATTGAGTCTGAATTTATCATTCATGCCCATCTCTGGGCCAAGAATATACTCACTCTGTGGTCTAACCTAAGGTTCTTTTCAATTTCTTTTTCTGCAATATTCCTAAGAAGACAGTAATCAGGTCGAGAGTATCATGAGGACTTAAGTTTCACCCCATGTGGCTGCCCAAATAAAAAATATCTTTAAAGTCTATGCACCATAACCCATTTTCATGACTGCTTGGTTAGTTTCTCCAATCCAAAGAAAAACAAAGCAGGACACCAGGTAAGGTAGTTAGGACAGACTTCAGTCAGTAATACATTGCAATAAGGAAAAGTATCAATCATGAAGTGAACTCACCCTGGATTTGTACAGAAGTGACTGGGCAGTTTCAAGAGAAAATAGGGGTGTGTGTGCATGATGACTCAGTAGTCAGGGAGTGAAAAATAAAAAAAAAAGAAAGGGAAGGAGAACAGGAGAACCGCCCTGAGACTGCTAACCGGAATTCATGGAAGTTAACCTCCTCCCTTCTTAGAGACGCTGGGGATAGAGATCTTGTCTTTGGATGTTGAGGGGAACAAATGCTGAATTCTTTTGGTAGCCTTGAGCTTTCTCAGGTAGGCACTTCAAGTGGGGCTGGGGTCACCCAAGGGATGTGGTGGTGGTTGTTCAGCTGCTAAGTCGGGTTCCACTCTTTTGCAACCCCATAGACTGTAGCCCGCCAGACTCCTCTGTCCATGGATTTTCCAGGAAATAATACTGGAGAGGGTTGCCATTTCCTTCTCCAGGGGATCTTCCCGACCTAGGGATGGAACCCGTGTCTCCTGCACTGGCAAGCAGATTCTTCACCACTGAGCCACCAGGGAAGCCCAAAGGATGTGGACTTGATGTTACAAACTATGTTACTGTTTGTTCAAATCTTTATAGACCAAGGTTGAGTCCTAGTTGTGAAGAGGGCAGAAGAGCCCGGCCAGTCAGGTTAAGTAAAGACTGTCACTTATCAATTAAATTACTTAGTAAGCGCTTCTTCCCCTTCCCGAAGCCTACAGGAAGGGTCCAAAAATATATGTCAAGTTGCACTTTCTGTGTCCCTGGAATCCACGTGCAGCGCCTGTCAAGAGCCAGGGTAAGCAGCACAACACAAGCACTGGGGACAATTCCAGCCAGGACCCTTTCTTAAGTTTAGCAACCACAACTCAATCACAGGGCGGCGCCCTCCTAGCTTCGGCGCCCGGACCTGAGGCCACGATTGGGAGAGGTCCACGACTCCATCAGCCTGCGAAAGGAGCTCAGTGCGCGTTCCGGGAGCCATGCCCTGTACGGCAGCTGAGCCGGCTCCGCTCACCCCTCCATAAGGACGCTTCGGAGCCCAGGGGCTGGCTGCGGTGCCGGGGGCAGGCATACAAGGCGGCCAGGACCGGGTGACTCAGGCCGGAAGCGGGAGGACGTGGGAGGCGGCGCAGACGTCGCAGAGGAGTGACGTCACCGCCCCTGGGCGGAGTCTCGGGCCATCCCGCGCAAATTGAAAAGCCCAGCCTTCCGTGCTGCGCTGCGCCCCTACTCCTAGCTTTCGGCGCAGCCGCCTGGCGCGCGGCGGCCCAGGTGAGTGGGGGCCGTGGCCTTGGGCTTCTGAGTCCGCACCCGGCTGCCGTCGGACGGACGGGAGAAGAGGGACCTCGCCGGGAAGCAAACGGAGCCGGCTTTGCAGAGCGCGCGGTGGATCCGGGCTGCTCCCCGCCCCTGCCCTTGGGATCCCGGGCTTAGGGGCTGCAGAGGAGGATCTGGCACGTTACGAGACCCTGCAGCGGGCCCGGGGGACGGTGCGGGGTGTATGGGCCAGGGGAGCGCGCTCAGCCAGACCGGGGCTGCTGTTTGGCTGACCGAGGGACGGTCCTTTCGTTTTCCTGCGGAAGCTACCAGGGCAGTTTACCTGCAGCCTCCCATCTTGCAAATGCTTGACAGGTATGTTCTCCACGTTGTGCAGGCCGAAGGAACGTTGTCTTCTGGAAAGGGCGTGTGGGCCCCGCTTCCAGTCCGCGAGAGACGGGATGGAGCGATGACGTTGTGCTGTCAGTACTACCCGGTGCCGCGGGCGGTCCCCTGAGGACGCTTTGTGCCGAAAACCCCCGACCCCCTCCACTGTTTCATTGTGCTAAAGAGGAAACGTTTAGGAGAAACTTGTAAGTTTCACGAAATGTATATATTTATGTCGGGCTTCCCTGGTAGCTCAGTGGTAAAGAATCCGCCTTGGGGCTTCCCAGGTGGCGCTAATGGTAAAGAACCCGCCTGTGCGGGAGGTGAGCTGAGAGTTCCGTCCCTGGGTGGGGAAGATCCCCTGGAGGAGGAAATGGCAGCCCACTCCAGTATTCTTGCCTGGAGATGCCATGGACAGAGGAGCCTGGCGGCCTACAGTCCATGGGGTCGCAAAAGAGTCGGACACGGCTTGGCGACTAAACACCACCATATACTATTTCAATTTTCCTCAAAGAAAGAAAACTCTTTTTAGGAACCTCTGAGAGGTAGGAGACTTAATTGTTTTTCATAAACTGTGGTGTGAGGACCTCCTGCATCCAAATGACCTGCCCTGTTTAAAATTCAGAATTCCCACCTCACTCGAGGACTAATGAATCACAGTCCCTAGGAGTGAAATTTAGACTGTAGGAAGAACTGAAATTTGAACACTAGACTGTCAGAACTTTGATACAGGGTATCAACAGCGTGAGTCTGTCTTCTGATCTTGTACATTCTTCTTTTCCTCCCAGACTTAATACCTCCTGGGAGAGATTTATTTTAGGAAATGCTAAGCAACTGCTCAGTTTTAGTCATGGGGGTTGGGGAGGGTAAAGTAGTTGCTTGAGAAAGGACTGGCTGCTACAAGTTTCTGCATAGAAAGGAGGCTTGGGACTGCAACTTGGATGGAAGAGGGTCGAAAGCTAAAAAACATTTTTCAGAGAGTCTGATGGAGTTGCTTGGAATTGCTGAATGTTCATTGCTTGGAATAAAGCATTCTGATGGTGGTAAATTTCCCTCCTAAAAAAGTACAGCTTTAGTTCTAGACTAGTTTGTTTTATTTTTCATTTGAAATGTCCTACGAAGTATTTTGCATGTTATTTCATATAATGCCTGTGCAGACGCAGGTGATATAGCATACACAGTTTTATAGATGTTAACCATGCCTTTTTGGAGAGAAGACAGACTCATAGTTTTTTAGTACCTTCTACCTGCTTTGTTCAGTGTTAAGGGCTTAGAGTAAACATGATTCCAAATGGGAAAGCACTTTAGAAAGAATAAACACTAAGAAACTATCAAGTGGCATTCGATTAGGGTACTAGACTATGGAGATTGTTTGACAGAGAGGGGCCCACTTAAAATGTTAAAGAGCAGTAATTCTCAAATATCTGAACAATAACAGTTGCTGTATTAATTTCCAAGCTCTTTTTATTTTTCCAAAACTTTGGGGTAAATATAGTTTGCTTTAAATTTTGCTGTTTTCCCTTTCTCTTTTTATATTATGTAGTTAACTTGGCACTATGGGGATACACGGATTGCTGCAGTTTATCAAAGAAGCTTCTGAACCTATCCACATGAGGAAGTATAAAGGGCAGGTGGTAGCTGTGGATACATATTGCTGGCTTCACAAAGGAGCTGTTGCTTGTGCAGAAAAGCTAGCCAAAGGTGAACCTACTGATAAGTAAGTTTGGATCTTATATTAATTCTTTGCCAGTTAAGAATGAGACTTACAGTGCCTTTTTTTTCAGAAAGGAGTCATTTTTATTCAATGCAAGTTTTATTAAGAAGTCAGAATATATGCTTTAGAATATTGCCAAGGAACATTTCCTTCTTTGATGCAGGTCTAGTTTCCATTCTTTCTAACAAGCCAGAGTATTAGGACACTAATGGACAAAGGCTAAAGATTCTCTTCTTTTTTCTATTATCTAAGATAAAACTTTGTAACAATATTCTAAAAATCCATGGTGATTTCAGAATTCTACTTTCCTGGGTACAGGCAACACATTTGCTAGGCCCTGTGAGCAAAACCAGGCAGTTGTGTGTAAGGGACACGGTATTCTCCTTCCCTTTTACTTCACTTTGGGCCAAAAATAGTGGCCATCCTGATATCCAGTCCTAACTCTGCCTTCATTTGAGGCAGAACGAATGCCTTCTTTATTTTTTAAATAGAAACACTAGAAAAACAAGCCAGCATAGTTTTTAGACAGAGATTTTCTACACGGATTTGGGCACTATTATGTCTTTTTTTTTTTTGCAATGCATAAATTTTCTCCTAGAGGAAAGGCTCACAGATCTTAGTCTGATGTATTTAAGCACAAAGGACGTTAATGACCCTTTCTGTTTACGGAAAATGGAGGAGGGGGTGGAGATGGACAGCAATAGAGAAATCATTATTGAAAAGTAGCTGTATCTTTGGGGCTTTCAGGCCCATCAAGTTAATTTGACCAAAAGTGGAGAGTCTGGGCGTTTCAGCCGCTCTCAACTGTTGTAATCATTTTTGGAAAGGGATTTGTTTTCCACCACTGAATTTGAACAGGACGACAGAGAATGAGATGGTTGGGTGGCATCACCAACTCAATGGACATGAGTTTGAGTAAGCTCCGGGAGTTGGTGATGGACAGGGAAGCTTGGTGTGCTGCAGTCCATGGGGTCACAAAGAGTCAGACACGACTGAGCAACTGAACTGAACTGAATTTGAGCAATTGCAGTAATAGTTCAAAACTGCAAGTTTTTCATTGCTACCTTCAGTGTTTCTTTTAATTCTCTTCACTAGAACAACTTTCTCTCCTATTTATTGGTGTTTGTTAAGGATTCCAATATTTTTGAGTAACCGAAGGAGCTATCCAGAGTACAGGGAATATCTTTTATTATCAGAGATGAACTCCACAGGTCCGGCCTCCGGCAACCACAAGTCTCTTCTCAATATTGCCTCCTTTGTTGAAGATTAGTTGTCCATAGGTGTGTGAGTTTATTCCTGGGCTGTGTATTTTGTTCCATTGCTCTGTGTGCCTATTTTTGTGCTGATACCATGTTGTTTTGATTACTATAGCTTTGTAGTATTGTGTAAAGTCTGGGAAGTTAAGCAGGAGCCTCCTGCTTTGTTCTTTTTTTCTCAAGATTGCTTTGGACAATTCTAGGTCTTTTCTGGTTCCATTTAAGTTTTAGGATTATTTACTCTCATTTTGGGGAAAATGTCATTGGTATTTTCATAGATATTGTGTTAAATCCATAGGTTCCTTTGGGTCATATGCCATTTGAACAATATTAATTCTTATAATCAAAGAGTATGAGATATCTTCCCATTCTTTGAATCATCTTCAGTTTCCTTTTAATGTTTTATACTTCTTAGCATATGTCTTTCACCTCTTTGGTGAGATTTATTCCTGAGTGTTTCAAAAGGGATTGTTTGTTTACATTCCCTTTATGCTATTTCATTGTTAGTATATAAGAATGCAACCGAGTTTGTATGATAATCTTGTATCCTGCTACCTTGCTAAGTTCCTTTATCAGTTCCAGTGGTTTATGTGTAGAGACTTCAGAGTTTTCTATACATAGTATCATGTCTTCACTGCCAATTTAAAGACATTGTATTTCTTTTTCTTATCTGATTGCTGTGGGTAAGACTTCCAGTATTATGTTGAAGAGAAGAGGTGAGAGAGGATATCCTTGTTTTGTTTCAGATTTTAGTGGGAAGGCTTTGAGCTTTCACTGTTGAGTATTAGATTGGCTGTGGATTTGTCATAAATAACTTTTTATTATGTTGAGATATGCTCCCTCTATACCCACTTTCACAAGAATTTTTATCGTGAATGGATGTTGAATTTTGTCAAATATTTTTTCTGTGTCTATTGAGATGATCATGTGGTTTTGTCTTTTCTTTTGTTGATGTGGTGTGTCACCTTGTTTGATTTACATGTGTTGAACTATCTTTGTGACCCTGAAATGAATCTGCACATAGTATTTCTAATTGTCTTGCCAAAATAAAAATCTAAGTGCAATACATAATTCTGGTTTGCATCCTGCGCTGGGGGAAAAATTGTAGCAGTGCTGCGCTACAGTCAACTTACATGAGCTTGCTCTGCACCGTCTTCTCCCAGTTCAGCATTTAATGAGCCTACATAGGTAGTTTATCTACCATTGTAGAATATTCACGTCAAGGAAATTGACAAATGCTGCAAATCAGGCACCCCTCTCCCCAGAACTGATTGGTACGTGTTTATCAGGTCACCACTGGTTATAACCTTACTGAGACAATTGGATAAATTTTAATATAGACTGTATATTAGATAGTATTATATTACTATTAAGTTTCTTGGGTATGATAATAGTGTTGTTGGAGAAATCAGGTATTCTACTATTCCTTCAACTCTTCAATAGATTTGAAATTTCTCAAAGTAAAAGAAAATGGGTGGGGGGTGGGGAGGTAAAAAGACTAGATTTAGAATAATACATAGTCAGAATTGCAGGAATGTGAAAGTCTTTAATTTATACCTGAGGAAAACAAATAGCCCGTAGCCTATTAGGATCCAAGGCAGGATTTGAATCCAAGTCTAAACTAGAGTTTATATTTCTTAATTATTTTTCTTCATTTTCATAGGTATGTAGGATTTTGTATGAAATTTGTAAATATGTTATTATCTCTTGGGATCAAGCCTATCCTGGTATTTGATGGATGTACTTTACCTTCTAAAAAGGAAGTGGAAAAGTCTAGAAGAGAGTAAGTGATACCTTAACACTTTACTTAATCCATCAGTTACTAAGAAAAGCATGTTAAAATTTCACTATAATAATGGAATTGTCAGTTTCCTTGTAGTTCTGTCCATTTTTTTTTCCTGCTTCATTTATTTTGAAACTATTGGTGGCATTCAGGTTTAGAATTTGTTATCTTTTGGGCATATTAGAACAATATGGACTGACTTTTTAAATTTCTGTGCTTTTTTGTTCTAAAGTCTATTATATCTGATGTTAATATAGCCATAACAATTTTCTTTCGTATGTTCCTAATTTCTTTTTCTATGACTTTTACCATGATATTTTTACTTTTACCATGTCATTGATTTTAAGTTTGTCTTTTATAAAAAAAAAAATCAATATAATTTTTTTTATCTATTTCATCAGTCTTTGTCATTTTTAAAACTGTAGTTTTATTCTTTTTACCTTGATCTTAATTACTAATATATACCTCCTACCTTGTTTGATTTCTGGGTTGATTGTTTTTTCCACTCTTATTGTTGTCCCTTATTTCTAGTTGAAAAGTGATGTACTCTATTTCTGTTCTTTTAGTAGTTTTAATTGAAATTGTATCTTTCATATTTAACTTAACAGAATCTAGTATTTTTACAATAGACCTTAAAAAGGATTTCTGTATTTTCTTTTAAGAGTTTCTGCATTTTAACGAAGCATCTGTTCTACTACTTTCATCTATTCTTGTTTTTATTCTCTGTTGGTTTTTAGGAGTCATTATGCTGTACAGGAGATACCACTGGGCTTAGTTGTTAAAGGTAGTGTGAGTCAGCCCCAAATAGAAGTAAACCTCACTGAGTGAGGTTGATAAAGTTGTACCCTTTATAATGGAAAGTTAGTTTTAATGGTATAAATGCCTTGACTTACATTTTCTTAACATGTCTTCATTACTTCACTTTCTTTTGACATGAAGCAGTGCTGTGAGAAAGTCTGATGATTCGCTTGTGGGTATGGACACTGTAAATCCGTTGTCTTTTTATCTAGAAGCCCAAAAGATCTGGGTTAGCATAGTCAAGGAACAGGTATGCACTTTCATATGAGTCAAGCATTTTTTATTCCAGGAAAAATTCTTGAATATAATTCAAGGGTATATATAATATTGTGATTTTTTGAGTCCTCTTCTCACTATTTTTTTTTTTTTTAAATCTTGCAGAAGACGACAAGCCAATCTCCTTAAGGGAAAGCAGCTTCTTCGTGAAGGGAAGGTCTCAGAAGCCAGAGAATGTTTCACACGTTGTATCAATATCACACATACTATGGCCCACAACGTAATTAAAGTGAGCTAAATAAGAAGCTGAAGTAACAGATTACAGGGTTCATCTAGGCTAATGGGAGAGCAAGGAGGTAAAGGGAGGAAGATTATTCTAGGTCTAACCTTTGGGAAAGCTGGTTGTCAGAGGAAGAAGAGAAGAGTACCTATAGGGAGAAAGAAGAGAGGAGGCCAGCAGTTCCCAAAGAAGAAATCCCAAGGAACAAGCAGCTCAGCTCTCAGTTTCTAGATGAGTCACTTACACAGATAAATGTTTTCTGCAGAGACGGGAGGAATAAATTCCTGGAGGTTCACTCCCACCCCACTCTTCATAGTCTTCAACACTTACCCTTGATGTCTGTCAGATCTGTTGACGTCAACTGGCCAACCCAGAGATCCGCAGCAGATCAGTTCCCCTTGACCTGCTTCTTTCCTTATTACCTGTTACCATGAACCCTAGTGTCAGCACACCCGCAGTCACAGCCCACAGTTCACCCTTTTCAGGTCTGTGTTCAAGCTATTTGGTGAACAAATGGGAAGATAGATAGTTAGAGAGTCTGTTAGTTTCATCCGTTCCGTGTCAGGCTTGTGTTCTGTGGTAAGAGACTGTGGGGAAACACGCGACTTGGGTTCTTTAGAGCACAACCATTCTTATAATGGTAGATGTCTATAATTTGAAAAATTGAGTTTGCAGCGTGTATTCCCCCCTAAATGCATAGCAATATTTCTTTTTCCCTAATTCATACATTGATTTTTAAAAAGATTTATTAGCGGCTGTATGATTCAATATATAGGACTGTATATAGTTCAGTATTTAGGACTGAAAGTAGAAAACTGTATTTCAAAGGAAATGACTTCCAAATATATTACTAGCATGTATTCAATACATGTTGAGGCTGGTGATAAATGGGTTTGATACAGGAAGTTCAGTGCTTTCCAGATGCTGTTCTTGAGACTGACTAATCCGTTTTCACAGGCTGCTCGGTCTCAGGGAGTAGATTGTCTTGTGGCTCCATATGAAGCGGATGCACAGCTGGCCTATCTTAACAAGGCTGGCATTGTACAAGCTGTAATTACAGAGGACTCTGATCTCCTTGCTTTTGGCTGTAAAAAGGTACCTAACATAAATAAAGGAGCTGAGATTTTTTTATCTTATTTAATACCTGCACCTAATATCTACTTATGGTGTTAATAATTATTTAAAATGGGAAGAAAGGTTTTGCTGCTTGACATTTGTATAATCTGATGATTTTTCAGATTAAGCCCTTAAAGTTAGAGGATTTTGTTGTTTTCTCTAAATTCTGTAGTGGAATGTAGCCTTATTTTTTAATAATGATTACTTATATGCTTTATATTTCTCAATTAGATTAGGTAAATAAGCTAACTTATCTACTAATAAGATGCTTTGCAGCTTTTTAGACTTATGTATAAAACTATTTAATGTAAAATTTTATTATGATATTACAATACAAAACTATAGGGTGATCTCATTTTTGTTAATATCTATATTATTTGTATTAGCTATTTCATAAATGACGAGAAGGATCTGTGAAAAGGTTGATGCTGGGTAATAGTGATAGATAAGACATTTGGAGCAATTTCTGTTTTCCAAATTTTTACAAGCGACCTGTATGACTTTAAGACTAAGTGAAGGGTTACTTAAATATGTAAAAGTGGAAGGTAAGGAGAAGATGCTTTTTGTAAGAATTGCTCTTCGACACGCTAACCCTGTAGTCATGGTAGGAAGTAGGTGCAGAAAGGGCCTTCTTTACACCAGAGGCAAAACGATTGAGTACTGGCATTGTCCAGCCATGGCCTATGTTTCAGTTTAACTTATTTGCAAATTTCACAATAATTACCTGGCCTACGTATATGTCTGCTTACTTATGATAAAGAATAGGAAAGATTTCTTAGAAATACTACAGTGGATTAGATGATGAAAAATAAAAATGACTCTTACAGGTGTTCACAGTTTCCCTTCCTCTTGAAGGTTATTTTAAAAATGGACCAGTTTGGAAATGGACTAGAAGTTGATCAGGCTCGTCTGGGAATGTGCAAACAGCTTGGGGATGTGTTCACAGAGGAGAAGTTCCGTTATATGTGCATTCTTTCAGGCTGTGACTATCTTTCATCACTGCGTGGGATTGGATTAGCCAAGGCCTGCAAACTACTAAGACTAGCTAACAATCCAGATATTTTAAAGGTAAGAGTGATTTACCGACTGTTGTGTTCAGTTTCTAAGCAATTCTTAAATAATAGATGAATCAGAATATGGATCTTAAATATTCTATTATATCCATAACCAATATTGTATCATTGAAAGGAGAAATGATTAAAACACTACAACTTTGCTTTTGGCAGCAGATGAATCCTGTTTTCAGCAGTTGACAAAAAATTAGTAGTAGTTTTTTGAAAATGAGGATTAATATAAAGAAACTTCAGGATAAGATATTCTAGGGTAGAATTAATGTTAAAATGCACAGTGTTTTGATTTCTCTCCTATTAGTCTGTAGTAACGTTTCTCAAAGTTTTTGGTTTCACAGGATCCCTTTACACCCTTAAAAACTCTTTGTGACAATTATATTTGTTTATGTGGGTTATAGCTATTGAAATTTACTGAGTCAGAAATTGAAGAAGAATTTTAATGTTTATTAATTCACTTAAAATTAACAATAATTAATGCATTGCATTGTAACATAGATGTCATATTTTTATGAGAAGTAGTTGTCTTCTAAAGCAAATGAAAGTTATGAGAAGAATTGCACATTTATGTAAATCTCTTTAACATGGCTTAATAAAATATAGCCAGATTCTTACTTCTTCGTACAATTTGAGGAAGTGTCATGTATTTTCTAAAGAAACTCTGAAAAAAAAAAAAAATAAAGAAACTCTGAGACCTCATTACATCACTGCTATATAAGTTCTCTGATGTCTTTTCCTTAAAAAATGAAGTAGATTATTCCTACCCTCACCCTACCTTGAGTAGTTCTTTTAAGCCCTTAGAGTTTGCAGAGCAGAATTTCCAAGATTACAAAATGTGAGTCCTCAGGGCTAAGGGTGGTGTACTGGAGTAGACAGATCTCAAGGTTGGGAGATGGTAGCAGATTCTGAAACAGAACAACATGTACTAACTGGCCTGTGACTTCAGGATCACTTCAGTTCTCTGGGTCTTCTCCGTCTCTTCCAGCTTTAATCATCCATGACTCTAATAGGAGTTAAAATGTTGACTTGTTTTTTGAAATATGATCTACAGATATTTGTGTGTGTGGTTTTTTTTTTTTTTTAATTCTCAGGTAATTGTGGGTTTTGCTTTTTGCTTTCTGGATGAAAGAGACTTTGAAGGTGAAGAACATATCTTTGAATTTTAAGTCATGACATGGTTGTGTTTCCTGGCTGAGGTTTTTAATGTAGCTGTATGATGGCCTAGACAGGTGGGTTGGGGTGAAAGGGAGAAAGGTCCAAGAAGGAGGAGATGTGTATCCATGTGGCTGATTCACGTCATTGTATGGCAGAAACTAACACAGCATTGTGAAGCAATTCTGCTACCCCCCTAAAAAAAGCAGTTGGTTGTTCTATCCCTCCTCATCCTTCTCTAATGTAAAGCAATGGATGTTGGGAATAATACTTTCCCTGTTCTTTATCTTCAGGTATTAAATAACTCATAAATATATTTATACTCATTATCAGGTCATCAGGAAAATTGGACATTATCTCAAGATGAATATAACAGTACCAGAAGATTACATCAAAGGATTTATTCGGGCCAACAATACCTTCCTCTATCAGCTAGTTTTTGATCCCATCAAAAGGAAGCTCATCCCTCTGAATGCCTATGAAGATGATGTTGATCCCAAAACACTAAGCTATGCTGGGCAGTATCCTTTCTGAACCGAAATGGTAGAACTTTGCACTCCTATATCTTTGTGGTGGTATTTTTAGCTAGACATTCAGTCAAAAGCTGGCAAATTGTTTTTTGCTTTCTTTCTTTTTTTTTTTTTTTATAGTGGAATCTTTATTTTGTTAAATTTAATCATCACGCAAGTTAAAAATTTAGAGTAACTTTTTGTTTACAAACCTGAAGCTCCTCCATTATAACTTGCCAAGTACTTAGATTGACTTGACAGAAATACGTATAGTCAGTCACTTAAGGTACATACTCCAAAGGTGGCACTGAAGAGAACCACTCACGGTGAGCAAGCTCAGTTAATCAGGAAGACCCCTCTGCTCGTGTGAGTATACCAGTTGAGGATGCTCTCCCCAGAGTCACTGGCCACGTGCATAGAGAGTGATGTGGAGCTGTGAGTCACCTGGGTAATGGCAGGGCTTTCCTCTCCATCTCCCTTGACAGGGAGTAAGTGGTGCCTTGGGGCTTTGCTTCAGAAAATAGCCAACTCCTACTGTGACTAGTGAACTATCGTGTGGTTTCCGTAAAGCCAAATGTGGAAAGGAACTAGGGTCCATTGAAGTCATAAACCTGAAGGTTTTCTCTGACAATAGACCACACTTGTCTGTCTTAATACAGTATTGCCTGTTTGGTTGTTAGTAAAATCATTTTTCCTTAATCTTACCAACCTAGGTATGTTGATGATTCTATAGCTCTTCAAATAGCACTTGGAAACAAAGATATAAATACTCTGGAGCAGATCGATGACTACAACCCAGACACTGCCATGGTAACACACTGAAGACCTCTTTCTAAAAGCATATTTTGTTATTGCTTAGGAGCTAAGACTGAAGGCAAATGTTCACTTAGTAAACATCTTTTAAACATTTCTACATCCAGGCACCGTACAGAGTGTTGATTGAAAGCAACTCAATTCTAGAGAAAATATATCTCTTAGAGTATATATATCTATAGATATCTATATATAGAAATAGATATATAGGTATCGATATATATATATATATATAAATATATCTCAATGGGTATTTTGGTTAATTTTCTTAAAAAATGACCACATAATATAAGACCTTTTATACTTGAACTTTTTTTTTGAATATCAGTTCAGTTCAGTCACTCAGTTGTGTCTGAGACTCTTTGCGACCCCATGAACCATAGCATGCCAGGCCTCCCTTTCCATCACCAACTGCCAGAATCTATCCAAACCCATGTCCATTGAGTCAGTGATGCCATCTAGCCATCTCATCCTCTGTCGTCCCCTTCTCCTCATGCCCCCAATCCTTCCCAGCATCAGGGTCTTTTCCAATGAGTCAGCTCTTCGCATCAGGTGGCCAAAGTACTGGAGTTTCAGCTTCAACATCAGTCCTTCCAATGAATATTCAGGACTGATCTCCTTTAGGATGGACTGGTTGGATCTTCTTGCAACCCAAGGGACTCTCAAGAGTCTTCTCCAATACCACAGTTCAAAAGCATCAATCCTTCGGTGCTCAGCTTTCTTTATAGTCCAACTCTCACATCCATACATGACTACTGGAATAACCATAGCCTTGACTAGACAGACCTTTGTTGGCAAAGTAATGTCTCTGCTTTTTAATATGCTGTCTAGGTTGGTCATAACTTTCCTTCCAAGGAGTAAGCGTCTTTTAATTTCATGGCTGCAGTCACCATCTGCAGTGATTTTGGAGCCCAATGCCTTTTTCTCATCTCACCCAATCCAACCTCTGGCATTTGGCATTGTTGAACACTCAAATTTAGAAACACCTCTCGGGAGTAAAAACTTTTTTTCTCTCATTCACAGTTTAGCAGTACTTACTGAGTACCTCTGCTGTATGTCATTCAGCCCTTTCCTATTTTCTTCTACTTTTTCCCAATAGTATGTCTATATATGTCTTGTGATGTACACTCCCATCATTTTTTCTTTTCTGTTCATATTTGCATTCAGACTCTGTTCTCTCTTATGTTCAACTTTATTCCTTAATAAGTTCTTATGACTCTAATTGGAGAAGGAAATGGCAGCCCACTTCAATATTCTTTCCTGGAGAATCCTATGGACAGAGGAGCCTGACAGGCTACAGTCCATGGGGTCACAAGAATTGGACACGACTTAACAGCTAAACCACCACCACCGTGACTCTAATTATCTCATTTATGCAGAGAACTTGCACATCTTTAACACAGTCTCTAGTCTGTTGTACCAGCCACAATAATTCTCAATGTTTCCTGTGTCTACATAAGTACTTTCATATAACTTTAAATCTATCTACAATCAAAAGCAAACTCTCATAAAGGCAGGTTTTGTGATATTCATTGACATATTTTATTTACCATTTTTTGTAATGAATGAATATCAGTTACATTATCTCTATTCTCAGACTAGAAAATTTGGAATTTTTTAAATTAAAATATTGTTAACTTACAATATTATATGATTGACCCTTGAATAATATGGCTTTGAACTGCACACATCCACTTATTCATGGATATTTTTCAATAGTAAATACTACAGTACTACACCATCTATGGTTGGTTGATTCCGCAGTTGATAGAGAACTATAAATATAGAGGGCCGACTATCAGGTATACTCAGGTTGACCCTCACATTGTTCAAGGGTCAACTGTATTAGTTTCGAGTCTACAATATAGTAATTTGATATTTTTGTAGATTATACTGCATATAAAGTTATTAGAAAGTATTGACTATATTCACTGTGCTGTACATTACATCCTTGTAACTTGTTTATTTTATACCTAGCCTTTTGTACTTCTTAATCTCCTTCATCTGTTTTGCTCCTTCCCCACACCTGGCTTCTCTTTCATTGCTAAGTCCTCCTACTCTTTTTTGGTCTTTCTGGTTAATAGTTACTGTTTCTCATAGTTTCTAGTCTAATCTAGATCTTTACCTTTACTCACCATTCAGTTCTTTACTAAGCATTTATTAACTATTATAACAAACATACTCTGTAATGTTCTGGAATATAAAGAAAAACAGAGCATAATCCTTGCTTGTAAGATACTCATTGTCTAAGGGAGAGACATGTGGTTATATACATAGAAATATGGCATGTCCCATAATAGAGATGTATTCCAGGCTCCATGGAAACAAAGGGGATGTACTTAACTCCACCAAAAGAGAGAATACCTTTTAATAATAATAATAACAGACATTTATTGAGCTGTTTTCTAAGTGCCATTCTAAGCACGTTACGCATAGTAGCATATTTACTCCGTAACAAGCCTCTGAGGGCAGTACCATTATTTCCACTTTACAGATGAGGAAACAATTAGAAGAAGATTAGGTGACTTGCCAGGTCATATATTTAATCAATAGGGGAGCTCTGATTCCAAGCCAAGCCCTCTAGTGTCTCCTAAGAGAGGAGCTAGTGTGTGTCCTGGATTTACAAAGATGAATAGGGATTTTCAAAGTGGGTGAGTGGTTCCAGGCTAAAGGAATAACAGGTACTCAAAGTAGTTTGTTCTGGCTGGACCAAGACTGTCTCAGTGTTTACCAGGTAAATGAATCAGAGCACCTTGAGAAAGAAAACGAGATGAGCCTAAAGAAGATGGCCACAGAGAAACTGGTGACAAGTTGAGCATTGAGAAGAATCATTACTGTCAGCTGAAATAAGCCAAGCTTATTAAGAGAGCACAAATTTATAATACTAAAAAAGAACTTTATGTTCATCAGCTCAAACTCAGGTTGCTGTTTCTTCTTTTCTGTTCTGTTTCTGGAACTTCTATTAGTTAGATATTGGTTTTTCCTGGTCTTTAGATTCTGGAACTTTTCTATCTTACTCATGTCTTTGTCTTCTTTTCTTTCTGGGGGAAACTTTTTTTCTATTTTGTCTTTCAACTTTGTGCTATCCAGTATGTAGCCACTGACCACATGTGGTTATTTAAATTAACATTAAATTTTAGTTCTCCAGTTGGATTGGTCACTTTTCAAGTCCTTAGTAGCTACCATGTTGGACAGCACAGAACTTTTCTATCATTACAGAAAATTCTGATGAATATTTAGTTTCTGCTATCATTTTCATATCTAAGAACCCTTTCTTTAATTGTGCTTTTTTTAAGGACTTTGTTTCATTTCATGAATATACTCTCCTCTTTCCCACTCCTCTCAGAAATTTAATATTAATTATAATCTCTTGTACATTTTCTTCACTCTGCATTATTTCTGTTAGCTTTGGATTTTTTTTTTTCCTATATGTTTTGGCTTTCCTCTTTTATAGTGGAGACTTTTCTAACACCTAGCTTCTTGTCAGTTTGTTCCTGTTTGGGAGAGGCACTAAGAAGCTTAAGAAGCTTTGTGTAAACGAGTGGGGCTTATAGTCTTGGGTTTTATTACCCTTGGTTGAACTGGTTAGCAATAAGCTGGCTTTATTTTGTGAATCCTCAAACATCAGCATGTTTTATTTGTACAGTTCTTTTTTCCAAAATAGGATCCTCCAATTTCTACTTAGCTATGTATACATTTTGAGAGCAAGATAGGGAAACTAAATTGAGTTCGACCAGGAAGGGGTGGGTTTCCCTAGTGTCACAGTCAGTAAAGAGTGCCTGCAATGAGGGACACCTGAGTGTGATCCCTGGGTTGGGAAGATCCCAACCCAATGGCAACCCACTCCAGTATTCTTGCCTGGAGAATCCCAAGGACGGAGGAGCCTAGTGGGTACAGTCCATGGGGTCACAAAAAGTCTGACACGACTGAGTGATTAACTCTTTCTTTTCTTTCTATAGGAAGGAGTGGGGCTAGTCCCACCATTCAATATTTAACCTTGCATTTGATCCCTGTCTTTAGACAAATGGATCTTCTCACCTTTTGAAGTTTTATGTTACTGTTTGTGGGTTTCTAAGGTCTGGTTGCTCTGAAGGCAGATGGGTATAAATTGACCATATTGGACAGATCGAAGATGAGGGCCCAGGAGCCATATAATCCTTTTCTCAGCCTTCCCTCTACTTGTGGCCTCCATGGTACTTGGTTCAAGTCTTTCTCTAAGTTTCTGTACATGGAATTGACATCATTCTTTTCTGCAGACACATGAAAGTTTGATCTGTCTTAATCTGTGTTCTTTGTTTTTTATCTTTTTATTGAGATATAGTTGATTTATAATATATGTTTCAGGTGTACAGCAGAGTGATCCACAATTTTTAAGGGTTATACTTTATAGTTATGAAATATTGGCTATATTCCCTATATTGTACAGTATATCCTTGTAGATTTTTTACACCTATAGTTTGTACCTCTTAATCGCCTACTCCTATCTTACCCCTCCCTTCTTGGGCTAGGTTCTTTAAATTTTTCTGTCTACTCTTGTCTTCACTATGGTTTGGAAGTCACAGATATCTCCTAATTTATCTTGCAGATGGAGTTTGTATTTGTTTCTTCTTATTGGTTTGGGTGTTATTTTTTTCTTATTGAATTATTATTGACATATTAATTTCAAATGTAAACATAGTGATTCAGTATTTATGTACATTAACAAATTATCATGATCTGTCTAATTACCATCTTTCACCACACAGAGTTATTATAATTTTTTATTATTATTTGGCCATGCCAGCATGAGGGATCTTGATTTTCTGATCAGGGATCAAACTCATGCCTCCTGCATTGGAAGCACAGAGTCTTAACTACTGGGCCGTGAGGGAAGTTCCACAATATTATTGACTGTACAGCCCTCCATATCCGTGGGCATCTGCGGATTCAACCAACCACAGATCCAATTAGATTGAATCCTTGGATGCAGAATCCATGGATGTGGAGGGCTGACAGTACTACTCCATTTTATGTAAGGGAGTTGAACATCATGGATTTTGATATCTGAAAGGATCCGATAACCAACCCAATCCCCTGTAGCCACTAAGGGATGACTATATTCCCTGTGCTGTACATTACAGCTGTGTGACTTACTTACGTTACAGTTGTAAGTTTCTAGACTAAGGGGACTGAAAAGTCTTTATTCTGCTATCTTCTTTACACTTTTGAATTACTGGTATTAATATAATTTCCTCAAGAATGATTCTCAAGTTTCTTCTTTGTCTCAGAAACTCAAAAAAATTGGTTGTATTGAAAATGTTCAGATATCATTGGGAATTTATGGATCACTAAGATGGCTATCCTTCATGAAACCAAATCTTTATCAGATCTTTTATTTCATGAGGACATTTCTTTCAGAACCACTAATTGTACATCAAACTAATTATCTATCTAAAATATATTCTTCCCAATCAGATTTTCTACTCTCCTATTTCTCTCTCTTTTTTTTTAATGAAACCATCATTGAGATCTAATGCCCTGACCTATACTGCTTAAGCTGTTTTTATTATATCTTTTTTTTCAATGATTCTAAGTTAATTGTTGGTTCTTGTTCATTCTTAAAATATATTATGAGTAATGTCACCTTGTTTTTTATTTATTTTTATATTTAATCCTTTCTTTAAGTGAAAGATTAGATTCCAAATTCGAGTGGGACTTTTGTCACGTGGAATTTACACCCTTAGTACCAGCATTTTTTATACCATTGTTAATTTTTCCCTTTGCCTCTTCTACTCTGTTAGAGTATCATTGACATCCTTTTAGCAGATCATTGTCATCTAAAATATATTATTGTGAATAGCTTGTATTAACATTAAAAATGATTTACCAATCTTTACTGTCAATAAGCTCTTTCTCAGAGCTAGTTTTATGCATGACTCAGTGTAGACCAAAGTAGCTTTCTGTTTAATACATAGGTATTGTTCACTAGTACTTGCCTATGTAATGCATAGATATTGTCCACTAAAGAAACTATTGTTTTGTAAATAAGATTGTTTCCATTTGAGCTCATTCAAGTTCTGAAGATAGGATAGCTGATTAAATATATAATTTTATGGTTTTAATTTTCAGATCCTTGTCAGTAATTAGAAGCTCATTTGCTAGATGATTATTAAACTAAATATTGTATATTGAAATATTACTCAAATTTTAAAAGTACTTTTTCTCTGGTCATACTTCTTCAAGTGTAGTTTTATTTTTTGCACTGTCCATCTTAGGAATCTATATTGTTTTTATTTCTTAAAAATGATCTGATAAGTTTGCTCGACCCTCATTAGGAGAAAAGCAGATCTAGGAATACAAGACACATTTAATGGAAAAGTATAGGACTAGCAAAAGGGCTTCCCTGGCGGCTCAGTGGTAAAGAATTCACCTGCAATGCAGAAGACGTGAGTTTGATCCCTGGGTCAATAAGATGCCCTGGAGAAGGAAATGGCAACCCACTCCAGTATTGTTGCATGGGAAATCCCATGGACAGAGGAGCCTGTAAGGCTACAGTCCATAGGGTTGCAAAAGAGTTGGACATGACTTAGCAATTAAACAACAGCAAATAGGATTAGCAAAGTAGAAAGTGTTATTAGAGGATGGATATTTCATCAAAAGCAGTTCAAAGGAGTAATTTAATTATTTGCTTATAATTTATGTTGATACAGAGGGAAATGATTTAACCATTTTTCTTCTTTAAGTAACCTTCTTTTTACTACTTTAGCCTGCCCGATCAAGAAGTCATAGCTGGACTGACAAAGCATGTCAAAAATCATCTAATATTAATAGCATTTGGCATAGGAATTATTGCCCTAGACGTGAACTGGATATTGTTTCAGATACTACAAAGGTGAAGGAAAATCCAAGTACTGTGGGCATTAAACAAGTGATTAGTACTAAAGGGTTAAATCTTCCAAAGAAGTCATCCATTGTAAAAAGACCAAGAAGTGGTATGTATTCTTTTTTTGTGAAATACTGGTGAGAACTGGTCACATTTTAGAAGTCTTTGTTAAATCTAAGGTCGTTAAAGATTTTTTTCCTGTTTCTTTTAGAAGTTTTATAGTTCTAGTTCTTACATTTAGGCCTTTGATCCATTTTGAATTAATTTTTTATATGGTGTGAGGTAAGGATGAAGGTTCACTTATTTTTGTATATGGCAATTCAGTTGTCCTAACACCATTTGTTTAAAAAATTATCCTTTTTTCCATTGAATTGTCTTGGCGCATTTGTGGACAGTCAGTTGACCATATATGCGCAGGTCTCTTCCTGGGCTCTATTATTCTGTACCATTGGTCTCCTCCTACTTTATGCCAGAAAAACTGTCCTGATTACTGTACCTTTATAGTCAGTCTTGAAATCAGATAATGTAAGTCTGTAAGTTTGTTCTTCTTTTGAAAAGTTGTTTTGACTATTTTGTGTTCTTTGCATTTCCATACAGATTTTAGAATCAACTTGTCAATTTCTTTAAAAAAAGAAAAGAGCCTGCTAGGGTTTTGATTGGGATTTAGTTGAATCTATAAATTATTTTCCCAGGTGGTGCTAGTGGTAAAGAACCCACCTGCCAGTGCAGGAGACTTAGTAAGAGACTTAATTTCGATCCCTGGGGTGGGAAGATCCCCTGAAGGAGACCATGGCAATCCACTTCAGTATTCTTGCCTGGAGAATCCCTTGGACAAAGGCAGCTGGCCGGCTACAGTCCGTAGGGTCACAGAGTCAGACACGACTGAAGCAACTTGGCACATGCATGAATTATTCAAAAATTATTATTTTGAATTAATTATGAATTATTTATTCAGACCCATTTATTTAAGTCTTCTTTAGTTTAAGCCTTCGGAGATGCTTTGTAGTTTTTAGTGTATAGGTCTTCCACATATGTTGTCGAATTTATCTCTATATTTCAGATTTTTGATGCTGTTATAAATGATATTTTTAATTGCAATTTTTGGTTCACTGTTAGTATATAGAAATACATTTGATTTTTGCATATTAATCTTGTGTTTTGAACCTTACTAAAATCACATATTAGTTCTTATAGAAATCTAGAGCTTTGTAGTAGAGACAGACCTCCTTTCAGACCAATAGTCACCAGTAATCTGTCCAGCTATTCAACTCACTGCAAATTCATGTAACTAATATATAATAACTTTTGCTCTGCATTGTCCACTATGGTAATATGAAACACTGAAGTGTCTTGATCAATTCAGGATATACTAAATCTATGAATTTCTCCAAACAGATAGTCTAACAACCTTATCATAAAAAAAAAAATGAGGTTAGCATAGTGTAACTTCTTGGTGAAGGCTTTCTGGGGATCCTACAATATTTTTTTTCCTCTTCTGTAGAGCTTGTAGTTTCTTGCATAATAAACAGATTTTGGTTTGTACAAGTTTGCTGACCTGTAGGTACTTTTTTTAACCTGTACATTTTTTAATTTGAGGTGTCACCTTGTCTCTAGTATTTTGGCACCCTCCATGGCTCTACCCACATCTTAGTCATGAGCATTTACTGCCATGTGAGTGGAAGCTATTTAGACTGAGAAGCAGTTGGATTAATTTTAAGCCCATTAATGCTGTCTATGTCCTTGTCTATTTCAGCTTTACCACTTTTAGTTATTTAGTCTTATGATTTATTCTTATACCATTAGAATGCATTTGTTACACAACAGTCTTCTAGAACTCTATAGCTATGTAATGAGGATCAGAGCTAGAGTACAAATTACTTCCACTACAAAGACAATCAAATATACCTCAAAAACCATCTCAGTGATGGTGTGTATATACATATATTAGGTGTAGCACCTGGTTTTAATGAAACATTCTTTTAAACCAAACATAGATTAATCATAGGTTTAATTTTTTTCTTCCCGTGGTGGCTCAGCTGGTAAAGAATCTGCCTGCAGTGCAGGAGATCCTGGTTCAATTCCTGTGTTGGAGGATCTGCTGGAGAAGGGATAGGCTACCCACTCCAATATTCTTGGGCTTCCCTGGTGGCTCAGGTGGTAAAGAATCCACCTGTAATGCGGGAGATCTGAGTTCGATCCCTGGGTTGGGAAGATCCTCTGGAGAAGGGAACAGCTACCCGGTCCAGTATTCTGGCCTGGAGAATTCCATGGACTGTACAGTCCATGGGATCGCGAAGAGTTGGATACGACTGAGTGGCTTTCACTTCACTTAATTTTTTTTTTTGAATTCAAAATTAGGCCCTTTTTTTTTACATTCAAATAGTATAATGAGTGTAGAGCCTTGCAGAATTGATTGTATCCTGAAATTCATACAAATAATTGACATTAAATCATAGTTAATTTTGAAACAGTAAAACACAGCCAAGGGAATTTTTTTTTTTAAATTTTAAAAAATTTAAAAATTGGTTTATTTCCTTTTCTGATGCATAATTAAAAAAAAAAAAGACTTCATCTTTAGGGCAATAGAACATAGGCTGTGAAACTGAGACCAAATCTCTAGTCATGAAATAAAGATTTTAAAATAATCTTATTTTTATTTAGAAGAGCTGTCAGAAGATGATATGTTGGATCAATATTCTACTTCCTTTACAAAGAAGATCAAGAAAAATAGTTGTGAAGGTAATAAGTCATTGAACTCTTCTGAACTGTTTATGCCTGACCTGGTAGATGGAACTACTGTTAAAAAAAGCTTAAGCACACCACCTACAACAAGAAACAAATTTGCAACATTTTTACAGAGAAAAAAAGAAGAAAGTGGTGCAGTTGTGGTTCCAGGCACCAGAAGCAGGTATTGTTACATCTATAGAATGTTGTGTGTCTATTATATACTCTGTTAGTGTTTATTTTAATTGTTATGAATAGCATTGAATCTAATGAGGCAGGTGAAGGACTTGGCTTAATCCAGTTTATCATGTATTGCCTTAGTTCCACTTGGACTTCTATTACTTTTATTATCTCTTGATACAGAACTAAAATAAGAATTGTAGACCTTATTGCATTTTGCATTAGAATACCCCCTGTTACTTTGCCACGGGGCAGGGAGGATCCACCTTCTTTTTTTCTATTTTTTAAGTTTGTTTAAGAGTTAAATATAATTTCACAAAGTACTTTTATAAATCTATTTAAATACAGATGACTGTGGAGTTCTCATGTTAATTGATAATCTGATATAATACTAGGTGCTGGGTTACAGAAATGAGAGACATAGTTTTTGCTCTTGAGAAATGAGTAGGTTTTCCTAGTTGAAAAAATAGGTCAGTAACAAAATTATTCCATACTGTGTGGCAAGTACAGTGACAAAATCATGCATGAGGTGTTTTGAGGGCATCTGATGCTGAGACAGTGGTTGGAAAGGGTGAGAGGGAAGGGGCTCGTGTAAGGTGCTCTTACCTAGGTTTAAATAATTCGTGGGTGAAGCAGATGAAGAATGGAGCTAGGTATTTTACCAGCAGACTCATGTAGGTTGGACAGAGGTATGGAGGGAAACAGCAGTGTGGAGCACGGGGGCAACTCTTTGCTGTTGATCACCGCTATTTTTACTTCTGCCACAATGTAAATTGGAAAAAGAATGAAAAAGGAGCAGGAATGTAGATGGTGAAGGAGAAGAAATAAGGAAGCCGGTTTATGAAAGGCTTGTGAGCCAACTTAAGGAACTTTGAGTCTTTAAGGGTGATAGGAAGCATTTAGATGGTTTTAATCAGGAGAGGGTTATGATTTGATTCCTGGTTTAGGTAGACCAATGGTCCCGAACCTTTTTGGCACCAGGAATCAGTTTTTTGGAAGGCAGTTTTTCCATGAAGCAGATGAGGGGATGGTTTGGGGGTAATTCAAGCACATTGCATTTATTGTGCACTTTATTTCTACTATCATTACATTGTGATATATAATGAAATAATTATGCAATTCACCGTAATGCAGAATGGGTGTGTTCTGGGAGAGTGCACTCAGTGGGGGCCTTGGGCTTGTTTTCCTGCAACTAGATGGTCCCACCTGGGGGTGGTGGGAGACAGTGACACCTGAAGCTTGTTGCCTCTGTCCAGTCTGCTCCATAATCTCGTTTTGGTTGCTGTCACTGCAGAAAACTCGGCTTCACAGAGTTAGGATGTTGGAAATGGAAGCCAACTTTTCAGTGTTTTTGTGGCAACCTAGGGCTATTCCACCTTGACTTTAATCCAAAACGTATGGAGGTTTGAAGTTGTCTCAAACATACTTCTATGGCCACCATCATTTACGATCTCAAGCAGGTGATCCCCTTCTAGCATGGACAAAGTCTGTTCACCTGGCTTGTTCACAAATGGGTCGCAGATCCATTCCTTCCCAGTCCGGGGGTCTTTTGTGGTAGGGGAGTAATGCTCAAACTCTTTTGAAAACTGAGACAGGAGATCATGCATCCAGCTGCGAAAAAGAAGGCCCTGGCTCAGTCTCTTTCAAAAAATCTCTGCAAATGTTCGAAATGTCAAAAATCCCAGTGTTCACTTGTCGCCCCCATAATTCCAGTCTGGCTCTGAATGCACCGCTGTATCTGCCGACTTGAACACAGTTGTTCTCCCCTGAAGTGACAGACTGAGTTCGCTGAGCAGGTTGAATATGTCACACAAGCAAGTTTTGCATCCCCTCTGTTTCACTGAAATGTGCTACCAGTGGTGACTGTGTTTTGAAAAGAAATCTCTGGAGTGGCTCTCGGTACTCAAGAACTAGCCAGTGATGTACCTGTAGAAAACCACCTCACCTCTGTGTATGAGAAGACGTGTGTGCTCTGTGTCCATCTCCTCACAGAGTTGTGCAAACAGACTTGAATTAAAGGTGTGTACTTTAATGTGATTATTTTAATCACATCCTGCAAGACGTTAGGTTCAGGTGATATTTTTCAGCTAGCCAGCATTTCTCTATGGAGGACACAGTACACAGACTCACATTCAGAAATGACCTCTTTGACCCATGTAATGGAACCAAAAAGCTGCCCAGTCATGGCAGCCGCTCCGTCTGTGCATATCTCAGCACAAAATGGCCAGTTTTCCCGATATGTAATCAGTCAGAGACTTGAATAGTTTTGCAACTGTGGTGTTGATTGGCAACAGAAGTGCACATGACATATCCTCATGCACATCCTCCCAAAAAACAGATCACACAAAAACAAGCACTGTTGTCTTGTCAGCACTGGTAGACTTGTCAACCTGGATTGCGTACCACAGTGACTCATTAATCCTCTCTTACAGTTATGCCTCAAGAGGAACCTGTGCCACCTTTTGAACTGCAGCCTCTCCTAAAAGTTCATGACAAATGTCCTTAGCAGGATCAACTCCTCACCAAGAGTAAAGGGCTTCTTAGCTTTAGCCATGCAGTCAGCCACTAAGAATGGTGCTCTCAGTGGAGATACATTTAATGAAGTGGTGGCCTTCAAGAATTGCTTCTGTCCTTCATGTTTACATTTTTTTTTTTTCTTTTGAAACTCCAGAGGCTTGTCTTTTAATCCTGGGTGCTTGGTTTCCATGTGGCAAAGTAGTTTTGAAGGTTTCATGGCTTCTCTAGATAGCTAATCACCACATATTATACAAAGCATTTACTTTGTTTACTCACGAGACGTGAATGTGAATTGCATGTCTCAGTGAACCCATAATTTAAGTAGGATTCTTGGCATTTTCTTTTAAATGCAGGTTTCTTTTTGTTAGCAGTCTTAGAGTGTTCTGCCATTTCATCATTGGGTCTTTCCCCCTTTTCAAAGAAGTTCTCCAGTAACGTTTGTTTTTTATTCATTTTCACTAGGGTTAGCTTGGGGCTCCGAAACTGACTGAGACAAGTGTGCAGGGCAGCAAAGAGGCAAGGAATTAGAGGTAGTAGATAAAATAATAGGCAGGCCACACATGAACTAAAAATAAGCATTGAATTCTGACTTAAAGCCTGCTACCAGATGTATGTGTACAACTGAAGTACATCAACTCACTTACCACTATAAAGCTTGCCACCAGATGCAGCTTAATTGTCATTTGCCATCACTGGTAGGGTTTTGATATAAGTCTGAAAGTATGTGATTTGTTATGATCTCTGTATACCTCTGCTTGTGATAATCTGTATTTGCAGCCACTCCCCAAAGCTAGCATCACCACCTCAGAGTTCCACCTTAGATCGTTAGGCATTAGATTCTCATAAGGAGTGCACAGCCTAGATCGCTCACATGCACAGTTCACAGTAGGATTCTCATTTCTTTGAAAATCTAATGCCACCAGTGATCTGACAGGAGGCAGAGCTCAGGCGGTGATGTGAGCAATGCAGAGTGACTGTAAATACAGATGAAACTTCACTTGCTCATCCGCCCTTCGCTTACCTCTTGCTTTGTGGCCTGGTTCCAAACAGGCCACGGACCAGTATGAGTCCATGGTCCAGACAGAGGTTGGAGACCCCTGAGATGGACCACTCTGAACACACTGTGAAGAGTGGATTCTAGAGGGCCAGTGGCTGTTGTCTAGTCCCTGCTGTGAAGATAAGAATTTGAAGAGTCAATATTACTTAGGGGTTAGGAATTTGGACCCTGGGGCTAGACCACCTGGATTTTGAATCCTGTCCTGTTTACTCATGAGATGTTTGACTTGGGAAAGTTAATTTCTGGGTGCTTCAGTTTCTTCAAGTATAGCAGTCTTAGGATTGCTGATAGAATTAAGTTATTAACATAAGTAAAGTGTGTAAAATAGTGCCCAATAGATGATAGACATACAATGAATAGCTCTGTTTCACTGACTTCAGATAGTGGTACCACAACTAGAAACAGGTATTAGTAACTTTAAGAAAAAGAAAATTTATCAGCTTCTGTATTTCTCCAGAAGACTTAGAATGTGATTTTTTTTTTTTTCAAGTTTAATAAATTAGGTTGCACCCAGTTTTGTCTAACCATGATGATGGGAGATGGTCATGAAAGAATGAACCACTGGTAATCCCTAAGCTCCTTTTAGGGGATGTGTCAAACCCTTTTCCCATCAGATCTTCTATATGTTGTTCTTCACAACAGTATTACGAGATATTCGGCTCAGCATTATTTTCTCTATTTTGGACTCAGAAATTGAGGCTCTGAGAGGTTAAGAAACTTTCCCAGGGTTGTATAGTTAGTAATGGTGATAGGAAAGACTCTTAGTCGTAGTTGACTAGTCATACCGAGTAGTGGAGCACACAGCCAGGTAGGCCTGGATTTGAACTGTCGCTCTGCTCTTTACTTAGTCTTTCACAGGCCATTTAACTTCTCTAAGACTGTTTTTTTAACTATAAAATGTGGCAATAATATTTATAAGATGATTTATTTAAGACTTTCAAGACTAGCAGAAGTTATGTGAATCAGACAGCTGGCACAGGTGCCCAGTCATTAATGTAGATGCCAGTGGTCATTCCCACCCCATTCTTTTTAATGTAACATAACAGGAAGTGTATTAAATATGTAAAAGTTTGTCTCCAATTGCCTGTCTTTTGAAAGGCTGTTTTAAGTCTTTATTATATAGATACTTATCCAAGAATAATGCATACTTATTTTTTGAGATCTAGAAATATAGCTAACAGTTAAGTAATACCACTGGCTATTTGGAAAGAAGCAACCATCAACTGGGAGGGGTTCTGGGTTTTAATTCTGTTCTTTGTTGTTGTTCAGTCACCCAGTCATGTCCGACTGCTTGTGACCTCATGGACTGCAGAATACCAGGCTTCCCTGTCCTTCACCATCTCCTGGAGTTTGCTCAGACTCATATCCATTGAGTTGGTGATGCCATCCAACCATCATCCTCTATTCTTTAGCTGATTAATTTTACAATCTTGGGCTCTGTTATTCTAACTTCTCTTACCTATGAAATAATACATAGAAAAGTATTTGGATAACACAGAGGTTATTGTTTGCTGAAAAATGAACTATGTGATCAGATAAAGGAGCTGATATTTTCTGCTCAATGAAAAACCAAATAAGACTTTTCCTTTCACATGCTGCTTCCTTTCTGCCTTATACCCACACACATGAGCTAATGATTTGATGAAAGGTAAAAGGATTTTTACTCTTGAGCATTTAGTAAATATTCAGCTTATCATCTTGGTTTTGAACTAATACTTATTAAGGAGGTACATTCTTTGTAAGTTTCATGTTTAATTGATCATACGCTCTAGGATTTCCTTTTTAAACCTAAAAATGCTACTTGAATACATCCTTCCGAGTAATGCAGTCTTGGTTTCATTTATATCGGAATTTTTTAAATTTTTTTAAAGCTACTACCCTGAATAAGTAGTACTTCTTTAGTAATATAGAATTTAGTAATTGATCTGAAAGTCTTAACCTCAGTATTTAAAATAGTATAGAAATATATAGGGTATATAAAAAGCTTGGTAGATTTGTATGGTACTATAAGTTCCCAGACCATTTGCTACTAAGAGTAAAGCTAAAATGAGAGGTAACTAGCTAATTTATTTTACTTGTATTTTAATTAATTTATTTAATTTGTATTCAAATTACAAAATAAGAGGCAATAGTTACTAATAGTTTCTGTTGCATATTTGTTTATCTTTCAAATAATTGAGTGTCATGCTTGTCTGCTCAGTTGCTCAGTTGTGTCCTACTCTTTTGTGACCTCATGGACCGTAGCCTGTCAGGCTCCTCTGTCCATGGGATTTTCCAAGAGCACTGAAGTGGGTTGCTATTACCCGCTCCAGGGTATCTTCCCAACCCAGGGATCAAACCCACAGCTCCTGTGGCTCCTGCATTGGCAAGGTGGATCAGCCATGTGTAAACTCTATTTTGCCTTTATTTATGAAATTAATGTATTTATTTTAAAAAAGAAGCGACCCTCTTTCCATTATAAATGTTGTCACCTTCGTGAACAAACTCAAATATTTCTGCATTCTTTCTGTTGTTTTTTTCTGTTAGGTTTTTTTCCAATTCTCTGGATTCTGCTGATTGTATATCAAAGAAAGCAAGCAACCAGCCTCTAGCTGAAACTGCTGTCACAGATAAAGAAACCGATGCAGGTGAACCAGATTGTCTAGAGGACAAGAAGTTGGTGGATACCAGTGTATCGCATAATTCCGGTGAGCAGATTCCAGATGATGTGACTGTGATGGCTGAAGAGTCTCAGTCTTATAAGACCAGCACATTCACGAGGACCGTCTCACCACCCACCTTGGGGACACTAAGAAGTTGTTTCAGTTGGTCTGGAAGTCTTGGAGATTTTTCAAGAACTCCGAGCCCCTCTCCAGGCACAGCATTGCAGCAGTTCCGTAGAAAGAGTGATTCTCCCACCTCTCTGCCTGAGAATACCGAGATGTGTGATGTTGCTCCGCTAAAGAGTGATGAGTCAAGTGATGAATCACATCCTTTACATGACGTGGGTTGGTCTTCACAGTCTCAGGGAAGCATGGACTTGTCACCACACAGTTTAAATGCATCAAAGCTTTCTCAGCCTTCTAGTAAGGATTCAGATTCAGAGGTAAGTCACATTATGAAGCCATTGTTTTCAAATTCATATGTAAGAGAAAATAGAGTGTTAATCAGATAATTGAGGAAATTTTGCCTGTGTTATGGAAATAATTGGTTGTTTTCATTTTTTACTCTAGACTTTACTGTGTAGAAAGTTCATGTTTTACTCATCTGAAGGGCTTCTCTGTATCTTTTCATATTTTAGACTCCTATACTTTTAATCTAGCTATATATCTTGAATCATCACTATGTGTTCCACATAGTGTCTCAAGCTGTGGAACACTTAAGACCTAAGAATGATAAGCTTATTGAAGTTATTATAAATTTAATATTTAAATCCTTAATATAGTCTTGAATTCAGACAATGTTTGAAACCTTATAACTAAATGACCCTATTAACGTGATGGTGTTCATCTTAAGTTTTAATATTTAAGAAATATATATATTTTTTACTCTTTTATTCTTGTTGAAATTCCCCTTTATGACAAAACAAGATAGTAATGTAAGGGATTTTATGTTATTCTGCTTAAATTAATAAAAGCATCCTAGCTATTTTTTCTTATTCATAAAATAGCTTTATTCTTACTCAAATAAAATCAAAGCTCCAAATAACTACTGCTCATAAGACCCAGTGATGTCATGTCATTTTAAAATGACATGATGTCATAAGAGCATTCTTTAAACTGAGTTATCTCAAATCTACTAATTTAACATGCTTCATTTTATGTTCACAACTATAGTTACCAAGTTGTAAGAACAATTATAACCTTGGTAATATTTGACAGAATTTTGAGGTCTGATAATCCTGAATATTAAACATCTAGTAAATCAGTATGTCCCTGTGTACCTGTAGTCCATCACTCAATTGTGTCCAACTCTTTTGCGACCCCATGGACTGTAGCCCACCAGGTTCCTCTGCCCATGGAATTTTCCAGGCAAGAATACTGGAGCGGGTTGCCATTTCCTTCTCCATGGGATCTTCCTGACCCAGAGATAAAACCCACATCTCTTGTATCTCCTGTGTTGGCAGGCAGATTCTTTACCACTGCGCCACCTAGGAAGCCCAATAAATCAGCATATCTTGTGTTTATCAAAAGGAAAGTATTTTATTCAAGTTCCTAAAGGAAACTTGAGTTGTATTGGACTCAAAGAAAAAAGCCTAGTTAAAATGTGGAAATAAATTGTTTTCATTTAGAGAAAGCTGAAATCAGTTAATATATTCAAATCCAAAATCCATTCCATGTAGTGTTTCTTAAGGAAGAGGGGCTTCCCTGGTGATTCAGCTGTAAAGAATCTGCCTGCAATGCAGGAGATGCAGGTTCGATCCCTGGGTCAGGAAGATCCCCTGGAAAAGGAACTGGCAACCCACTTCGGTACTCTCACCTGGTAAATTCCATGGAGAAGAGCCTGGTAGGGTACAGTCTATGAGTCGCAAAAGAGTCGTATACTTGGCAACTAAACAACCACAAAATGCCAAACCAAACCCTTGAGGCTTTTGCTTCTCTTTTCCTGATCACTCACTTCATGTTCAGTTCATCATACTGGTCTCAAAGACTGTTTCTTTTAATATGAGCCTCCATTTTAATGTCATCTTTTTCATTTTCCACATCTTAGTGCATTTTCTCGTGGCACTATTTGGGTTCCATCACAGTTATTGTTTCTTGAACATCTTTCATTAAAAATCACCATCTATTTGTGAGGATACTTTCAAGGTCTCTGAACTCCTTGGGGTATTTTTGTTCCTTCTCCAGCAGACATCTTCCTGTTTTACTAATTTTGTAAAGCTTTTAGCATGTTTTACTGAGAAGGCTTACCAGCTCACAGCCTATGGGCTCATCGTGCTGACAAAACTCTCCACATGTCTGTCTTCTGGGCAGTCATTTTGTGCTTATAGTTATAGAAACATAAATGCTCTCCCCTCACCAAAAAAAAACCAAACTAAACTAAAAATCTTCCATTAAAATCATCTCTTGCCACCAGTTGTTGTAAATTTCTCTTAGGATAAAAGGATTAATGGTCAAATAATTGGGACAATAACAGATAACTTAAAAATTATGTTATCTTTATTCAGAAAATGTTTTAGAGTGTCACTGATGTTTCAGTTTGAATATCGGTTTTTACTGTATGATTCTGAAGAAAATGCATTGGAGATTTCCATTGGTGGTTCACTGTGAAAAACAACAACTGTATACTCTATGTTTATTAAGTTCATTAACCCTATTTGAGGTTAATTAATCTCAGGATCTTACTCTTGATCTTTCTTTTAAGAAACAATATAGCCCAGAGTCATCACTACTCTGAGCAAGGAATGTTAGTGTTTCTGTAAGTTACAATCCAAATTAAAGGAATATTTTTGACTTTTGGACTGCTTTTTAAGTATATAATGCTATGTAGAATCCCGAATTTTTTAATCCTCTTGAAAAATGAAAAATGCAGAAATGTAGAGTCTCCTGAATTTATTTATTTACTTTCCCAAGTCCTTGAAAGAGTAGAGCATCACATGGATTCTGTATCCAATGGCTTAAGCAAGAAGGTTGCTTAGAAATTTGGTATGAAGCATGCCATTGTTTCCATGAACATGAGTTGCCTTTCCCAAGATTACTCTGGTTTTGTTGAGCATTGTTCTTTGCTTTGGACACACAGAAGCATATCTCTTCCCTGAGTAGAAGTCAGTTTCATCTCAGGCATATGTCTGCTCAGTCCTGTCCAACTCTTTTTGACCCCATGGACATATCCCACCAGGCTCCTCTGTCCGTGGAATTCTCCAAGCAAGAAGACTAGACTGAGTGGCCATTCCCTTCTCCAGAGGGTCATTCTGACCCTGTCTCCTACATTGCAGGCAGATTCTTTACCGTCTCAGCCACCAGTCATAAACACCTTCAATTTTAAGAAAAGCTGTGTGCTCCCTCTGGTTCTGGAGACCCCACTTAGAGCTTTTTAACCTATATTTTATACAATCTACTTCTCCAGCTGAAATTTCTTACTAGTTTTCTTTAGTGAAACTGGCAAAGATCATTCTTTCCACATTAATTTCCTTTTATTGTGTTTCATGCTTTTAATACTTTTTTTCTTCTGAGAAGTTACATTTTATTTACACTGATTTTTCTCAATTTACTTGTTTTATGTTTTGTTGAATATTGGTCAGTTGTCATAAAATCTTGATAGTAAAAATCTGATTTTGCCTTATTTTTCGATCTTCGGGATCTAGGAATCTGATTGCAATTTTAAGTCACTTGATAAACAAGGTAATCAGAAATCCAAGCTACACTTGTTTCATTTTTCGAAGAAAGACACGCTTCTAAGAAACAAGGTAAAACATTTATTTAAATTACTTTTAAATTTCAGAAGCAAGGCATCCTTATTACCAGGAAATATGAATATAAGCAAAATTAAAACTCAGAGTGCCTGTATTCTTATTTACATTAAAATGTCTACCTTCAAATCTTTTAGGACCATATTTATACTTGATTTGTATTGGGTTGGCCAAAAAGTTCCTTCAATTTTTAAGTAAAAATAAAAGACACATTTTTCATTTTCACCAAGAGCTTTATTGAACAACGTATTCATTGTTTTGTTCCACTACCTTCTTCGATTTTCCAGGCAACTTCATAACTCCATCTTCCCAAAACTTTTTATCATTTTGAGCAAAGAATTGTTCCAGGTACATTATTTTCAAAATTTTATAAAGACCAAAATAAATGAAAATCCGAAGTTACGGTATCTGAATATGGCAGTTAAATCAGAAAACCAGTCCAAGCTGTAGGTGTTTGCCTGGTCATCAGAGAAACCTTGTGGTATCCTGATGAAAGATTGTATGTTTTCTGTTGGCTCTTCATCTAGTGCTGCTTTCAGTTGCTCCAGTTGGGAGCAGTAGTTGTTGGAATTGACTGTTTGGTTTTCCAGAAGGAACTCATAATAGAGGACTCCTTTCCAGTCCCACCATATGCACATCACTTTCTTTGGATAAAGACAGTCCTTCAGTATGGTTGGTAGTTCATTTCACTTGCCTCATGATCTCTTCTGTTCCACATTGTTGAACAGTATCCCCTTTTGATTGCTTGTCATAATTGGTTTTTATAGCGGAATGTTTTAATTATGTTTAAGTAGAGAATCACATGCAGAAATACTGTCAAGAAGGTTTTTTTTTCACTTAGGTGGAACCTAAACTTCAAAGCAATTAACATAAGCAAGCTTGTGCATATCATTTTCAACACTTGATTTGGATATTTTGAGTATGTGAGCGAGCTCTCTGCTGTGTGGTATAAATTTGATCTCAGTTTATGTCTCCCTTTGATCACTGATGTTGAAGCTGAAACTGCAATACTTTGGCCACCTCATGCGAAGTGTTGACTCCCTGGAAAAGACCCTGATGCTGGGAAGGATTGAGGGCAGGAGGAGAAGGGGATGACAGAGGATGAGATGGCTGGATGGCATCACCGACTCGATGGACATGGGTTTGGGTGGACTCCGGGAGTTGGTGATGGACAGGGAGGCCTGGAGAGATGCAATTCATGGAGTCGCAAAGAGTCAGACACGACTGAGTGACTGAACTGAACTTGATCACTGCCAACTTGAATTGGTCTACCTGACTGTGGATCTTCGTCTAGTGAGAAATTTTTACCTTTCTTGGAATGAAAAGTGAAAAATGAAAGTGAAAGTTGCTCAGTCTGTCCAACTCTTTGCAACCCCATGAACTATACAGTCCATGGAATTCTCCAGACCAGAATACTGGATTAGGTAGCCTTTCCCTTCTCCAGGGGATCTTCCCAATCCAGAGATTGAAGCCAGGTCTCCTGCATTGCAGGCGTATTCTTTACCACCTGAGCCACAAGGGAAACCCAAGAATACCGGAGTGGGTAGCCTATCCCTTCTCCAGCGGGTCTTCCTGACCCAGGACTTGAACCAGAGTCTTCTGCATTGCAGGTGGATTCTTTACCAACTGAGCTACCAGGAAATAATAAAGTATAATGTTGCCAAAAATATTTTTTTTAATTCCATCTTTAATATTAAAATGACTGCACAGAAATTCACTAATTTTTTTTTTTTTTTTAAAATACACTAATATGAAAGCTGTCACAGTGCAGTCTAACAACATTGTTTCAAATGAAATTATAGACAAGAAGTGCTATTAGAGCCATCTTATGGAAAAAAACCTAATGAACATTTTGGCCAACCTAATAGATATTTAAGTTGTGAAATCTTTTTTTTTTTCTTTGTAGTATATAAAGATCTATTTCATGTACTTATGTAACATTACTTATAATGACTAAAATATGCCATGGTGTGGGTTTAACTAATCTTCTTATGTTTGTCCTTTACTCTAAAAATTTTTGTCATACCAAACAGTACTGCAATGAAGATTTTGTTGGTAAATGTTTGAGTACTATACACGTTCTTGATTTTTCATGGGGATGAGTTCTGTCGAGTGGTATTACTGGTCCAAGGGCAGGTATGGTGTAAAGCTTTGATGTGTATTGCAAAAAGGCCTTCTAGAAACTGGGTCCCTGATAAGTCAAGGGCTTTTTTCAGTCGAACTATATAAATATTTGTGTGTGCATAGTGAAAGCTCATAAGTCAAAAGCCCATTTTATATATTAAGTATCCTTACTTGCCGATATCAAAATACTAATTCCTCACTTAAAAATGGGCAAGGGACATGAACAGAGATCACTAAAGCAAAAAGCCCAAATGGATGATTAACATATAAAAGCACGTTCAACCTCATTAGTAATCAAATAACATAAATTAAAGTAATAAAATATAATTTCTTACCTATTATTTTTCCAAAAGTTTTTAATTTACTGAATTTTATGAGGGTATAAAGTGCTGAGATGAATAATCACATTTAAGATAGCATAATCCTATTAATTGGTATGATTAATTAACCCATTAATTAGTTAATTAGGATAATAATTACTTAGGATAATCATATTTAGGAGAATAAGAATTGCTGTGCCATTTCTGGAAAGCAATTTGAAAGAGTTCAAATAATTTAACCCAGTAAGTACATACTAGAACTTGAGTGTAAAGAGATAATGAGAATTTAAATATAAGACTACTTATTCTTGCATTGGTTGCAATAGTGAAAAATTGGGGGGGGATCTAAATGTCTAAAAACTAAGGGTGTGAAATACATTAAATATGTTGGTTTCAGTGGACATATGTTATTTTTCTTATACATATATTTTTCTTATATAGTTAATATGTTACTTATGTTTATTTGTAAAAGCATAGAAAGTTTACAAACATTTTTAATAAGTAATCTAGTATATCTATTTGAAAGAAGGTCATATCTCATGCTATATAAATATAAACCTGGAAGTTATTAAGGATATAAATGTAAAACAGGTAAATTATAAAGTGAAAGTTGCCCAGTCATGTCCAAATTTTTGGGGACTCCATGAACTGTTTAGTCCAAGGACTTCTCCAGGCCAGAATACTGGAGTGGGTAGCTCTTCTCTTCTCCAGAGGATCTTCCCAACCTAGGGATTGAATCCAGGTCTCTTGCATTGCGGGCGGATTCTTTACTAGCTGAGCCAACAGGGAATATAAATTTCTTTTAAAAATCTCTGAGTGAGAAAGACTTTTTCAAACAGATCCTGTGTTGTAAAAATGTCCACATTATTTTTTAATGAAAAGGGAAACCATGCTATTAAATAATATGGGTAGCATGGTGTTTTTGTTTGCTTAAATGCTTGAAAATATGCATATTGTGTATGTTTGTATGTGTGTGTTAGTCACTTAGTCGTATCCGACCTTTGTGACCCCATGGACTGTAGCCCACCAGGCTCCTCTATCCATGGGATTTTCCAGGCAAGAATGCTGTAGTGGGTTGCCATTCCCTTCTCCAGGGAATCTTCCCGACCCAGAGATTGAACCTGGACTTCCTGCACTGCAGGCAGATTCTTTACCATCTGAACCTCCAGGGAAGCCCATGTTTGTATAATCATGGTAAAAAGTCTGGAAAGATATTAAAATTATTTGCGGTGATAGGACTAAAGATGTAGAAAGTACTTTCTCAAAGAAGTTACATCTGACAATAAAGTAAAGAAAATTAAAAAAAAAATTACATCTGGACATTAAATCTTTTTATTATTATTATTATAATACTTAACTCGTCTTTCTGTTTTAACCTATAACCAGTACTTCTTAAAGCACTTATCAGCTGTAATAATATTTGCTCTGTGTCACTTAGTTTCAAAATCTTAGGGTTGTCCTCTTGCTTTATAACTTCCAGCTGGATCCTTCTTTTTCAAGGGCTAAAGAAAAACAGTCAAGACATCTATACTTATCTAAATCCTGTTTCTTTCTCTGTCTTATTTCTTGCTCTCCTTTTTTCCTATTACCAACATCCTAATTCAATATTTCATCTTTCAGGTGTGAATCTTTGCATTCTTTATACGCCCTCTACTAAGTTCATCAATTTTAAATGCTTGTTTTATATTTCCACACTCATACTGTCCTAAAAGAAAAAAAAAAACCAGTAACAAAATTTTAATGGCTCCACATTTCCAGCAACATACAAGTCAATGGATTCAAGGCACAGATAAAGACTAATATCATATAATATCATTTAATCATGGAATATTTTTTAAAAAAATGATACAAATGAACTGATTTACAAATCAGAAATTGAGTAACAGACATAGAAAACAAACTTAAGTTGCCAAAGGGGATAGTGGGGAAAATAGGGTAGGGATATAAGCTAGGTGTTGGGGATTAACATATACACACTACTATATATAAAATAACAAGAACCTACTGTATAGCACAAGGAAATATACTCAGTATCTTGTGATAACCTATAAGGAAAAAGAATCTGAAAAGAATATATATATAATATATATGTGTATATAACTGAGTCAATTTGCTATGCCCTTGAAATTAATACAATATTGTAAATTATACCTCAATTAAAAATCAATAGATCAACTTAAATGTCAGTAGAGATCTGTTTAAGTAAATTATGGTACATTTATACAGTGGAAAAGATAAGCAACCTATTCAAAATTCAGTTATCTTCAAGATACATTATTTGGTAAAATCAAGATATATTAAGCAAGGAAAAAAAAAGTACACATTGTGGTATGATGCAATTTTTAGTATGCTTCCTGTCATGTGTTGTGTGTGTATAAATGAATTCAATCATTGCCCAGGAAACCATAACAGCGACTGTCTAAAGGCAGTGAGGAAATAAGAGAGACTCACTTCTCTGTCTTTTCTTTTGTAACTCTTGAATTTAGGTACATGGATCACCTGTTAAAAATATTATGTAAGTTTTGCAGACCTAAACCCGCTTTTGCACATTGATTACAGGTTATTTTTTGTTCCAGTGTATAAATAATTTAGTTTCAGTGTATAAAGTTTGAGATTAAAGGTAGTTCGTTTTAACACAGTGACATTAAAACAAGCATTTAATCTTCAGATTCCTGGGCTGTATAAATCCAGTTCTGTGGACAATCTTTCTACAACCAAGATCAAACCTCTAGTACCTGCCAGAGCCAGTGGGCTGAGCAAGAAGCCATCAAGCATCCATAAGAGAAATCATCACAATGCCGAGAACAAGCCAGGACTGCAGATCAAAATCAATGAACTCTGGAAAAATTTTGTATTTAAAAAGTGAGTTACCTTGTTACTGATTCTAAAATAGGATAAATCATTTTTTTCCTATAATCTCAATTCCTGTCTCCTCTTTCTGTTTTCATATGAATCAGTTTCTTTTTCTCTTACCCTAAAAGCTGTAGTTTCCTCTGGTCCCTGTAACTGACTCTTTGTAAGAATATGTAGTCTCAGTTTCTGTATCTTTTTAGTGAAAACGTGGCCAACCGAAAACCTCTGTTCTCAGTCTGGCTTTTCCAGGGCTTAAGTGCCTCAGCTCTTTTTCCTTCTAAATGTTGTTTCAGACTTGAGAACGGAAAGATAATGCTGTATGGTTACTTCTGGACTTAAGGCTGTTTGTTTCCCTAAATTACCTCATCTAAAATGGGAAGAATCAATGAGTGTATGAGTTTATATGATGAATTAGCCAGATTCCTACTGTATTTGGCAAACACCGTTTTAAGAGAGTTGACCCTACATTTATCTATATTTTTTGAACCACATCACTTCCATTAGACAACAAAATCAATCACAGAGTAGCATCACTTTATAATTAATTTATTTTCTTGTTCTTATTACAGCAAATATGCTAAGAATAAAAGCAAAGAGAAAAGGGGGTGAGGGGAGGTGACTTACCTAGGATGAGAAGATTAAACTTTACCTAGTAGATTGTTATCACAATCAGATGAGATAGTATGAGTGGAAATACTTCGTAATAAGTGCTGGACAATTATTTTTTACTTTACATTGTGTAGTCTAGATTAAACCATATAGCAGCAGTTATCAAGCTTTTTCCCTTTAGGGACACTTTATGGTCTTAAAAATTACTGAGAGCCCCAAAGTACTTTGTTTTATATCTGTCAACGTTTAACCATCTTAGGAATTAAAAGGGCCATTTAGAAAATATTTATATTTATGTTTATAGACATAGAACTTCCTTCCAAAATTTGGGAGTGGGGAAGGAGTAAGAAGATAGGGCTTAAACGTTTGTTCATGCTTCACTCATGCTGCTTCTCAGCCAGACTTGAGAAGGGTGCTAGAAAGAAAAAAACTGAAGTTTGTTTACTGAAATCATTCTAACTTAGGTAGTATATATTTAGTAGTGGTGTGGTACCTACTTTGAAAGATGATTTAGAAAGCAGGAATGGGTACTAAGAGGCAAAACTCAAATTTTTCAGGGTGTACTCAGAGGAGAATTTGATTGTGTTACATAATGAATTGAGGGAAATTATACAGTAGAGGTTCTTATCCTCTTTATATACCTCTATTTTGTTCAGACAGATTAGTCTCTAATAAACACTACCATAAAAACACCAAATTCATTTTATTATATTATATTTTGCAGAGATTCTGAAAAGCTTCCTTCTTGTAAGAAGCCAGATCCCCTGTCTCCAGTCAAAGATAACATCCAGCTAACTCCAGAAGAAGAGGATATATTTAACAATTCTGAATGTATGCGTGTTCAGAGAGCACTATTCCAGTAAACGCAAGCAGCTGGAAGACTGTTGCCTGCAAGAGAATCTCTATCAATTTCAAGTCCTGTTTGGAAATGAGGCCATTCTGAAAGATTTGTTCTTAGATCTATGCTATTTATTTTAAATAGAACACAATTTTTTATAATAATTTTGTAACTGTTCTTGTTTGGCTTTTTATATTTTTGTAAGAAGCTAACTAGAGACATAACTTTGGAAAATCTACTCTACGACTTCTCCTGTGGTCTAGAGGCTAAGACTCCTTGCACCCAATGCAGGGGACCCGGGTTCGACCCCTGATCAGGGAACTAGATCCCACTTGCCACAACTAAGGGTTCCCATGCTGCAACTAAGACCCAGTGCAGCTAAAACAAATACTTTTAAAACAAAAATGTATTCTAAAGATTTCTATAATGTTGTCAAATGCAAAGATGGTAAATGGAAAACCACAATTCTGTAATCATTTTATACTACAAGAAATTACTATACTTTTCCATGCTTTCATTTTTTTTCACCTGCCTTTTCTGTCTTTCAGGGTTGAATTAGAAATACAATTGCTGGGATGGGAGGGGTAGTTGGAAGGGTTAAATATCATTGCATAAATGGGACAGTGCTCTGTTATCCCTGAAGAGTTTGATAGGTTACAGAATGACAGTGAAGGAAAGTTACTTTCAGCATCATATGAAAGGAACTACTTCTTATATCATTCATATTCTTTAATTTCCAAAATAGCCTGTTTCTCTTGTATATCTTTTTTGAAGTGTAGGCTAAAAATTCCTTAACTTATATTTAAAACTTATGTCCTAGGTGTGATGTAAGATGTTACTACCAAAGCTACAGAATCTATGATTTGTCCATACTCTACAAAGAAATAGATGGGAAGCAAAACCAGGTATGCAAATGAAGATCTGAAGTAAGGAAGTGAAGTGACAATCTGACAGGAAGTAAAACAATTATTAAAGTGTCTGAGATATAGAGGATAAATGAAAGGGATTCAGAGCAGTTTAATTTTTAAGTGAGACTTAGTAGAGGACTTGGATAAAGAGTCCCAGTGGAAAAAAAAATATTTTAAGAAACAGCATAAAAATTTTAAACGGAGACAATTTTTTTTCTCAGAATCTGGAAAAGGCTATACAAAGAACAAAAGCAAAATTGAACTTTCTGTGAATGTTTCCTATTACGAAACAAATTAAGAAAGAGAAGATGTCAACAGTGCTGTAGTTTTTCAGTCTCCGAACTCCCACGTAACCGCAACTGGATGGCAAAGTCAATATACCAATGAACAACATTACAACAAATTCAGATGGCATCATATATTTAAATCCCAGAATGTAAGTAGGTGAAGACAAGCCACCAACAGCCACAAGACTGCAAGGTGGTACTGACATATATTTGGGAGAAGTCGAGAATGGCAATAGGGCATCTAATGGACATGAGAACAGAACTTATATAGAATAATTGTTGAAACAGAGCAGACCAAGTTGCAAACAGCATTTAAAACTGTTAAGCAATCCAATGGTAAGTGAGTGCAAGAGGCCTGCAGTTACATCTGAAAGACTGAAGCAATGTAGTCCATATGAACTTTTGAAATGATTTACCGTATCTGCCAAGGCTCCCTTCTAGGGGAACAGGGTCCCCCACAGAAGAGAAACTGCTGGCAAGTAAAACAGAAGCTTAAGTGGGGAAGAGACAGCAGACACAAGTGAAGAGAAATAGTTGACCAAGAAATCTCAGCAGGATACTGTCTGTTTTTGAACACTGAAAAAGCAACAACAGCAGCAAAATGGCTGAGGTTTGAGAAGCTCTCATCCTGCTCAAAGTTTGGGAAAGTTATTTTTACTTAAAAAGAAACTACAGAAAAATGTTTAGGTCAGTCCTTTACAAAACTGATCTAAAGAGCCGAACAGTATAACATCTCTACAAATAAGGAAAATCTATCAAAAAGGCCCACCGAGCAGATCAAAAGCAGTGTATTCAAACATGTGCTAAAAGTTAAGGAAATGCTAGAGAATATAAAGGAAATTTAGAACTGGAAAAACTCAGAGGGGGTGGGGAAGCTCAGGAAAGCGTTAGAAATAAAAATTTCAGAAATTAAAGCTAGAAAGAACACAAGCAAATAATCATACAGATAGATGATGCCTTAAATAGGTAAAAAGAACAAAATGGGAAAAAAAAACCACCTTAAAAGATTAGCAAGTCACAGATATTGAAGATGGAGCAGAAGATCTAATATACAAATAATAAATCTCTGAAGAAAAAAACAACCTATAATTTCATAAAATTTTTAAGATTTGAAACAATATTTTTAAAATTCACTCTTACACCCAGGATTATTGATCCAAAACAGCTAACACCAAGATGTAAGCGACAAAGAAGGGAAAATCCTCTGGGTAGGCAAGGACAGCAAGTTACATGTAAGAAAAATAATAATAATCATGAGATTTTTCCACAATTATTCTTTATACCTGAAGAAAATTGAGTAATGTGTTAAAGATACTCAGGGGAAAATGTAAGCAAAGGATTTTATACTCAACAAAATTAACTTACAAGTATAAAGAATACAAACTTCTCTATCAAACAAGAATTTGGAAACTATTGCTCACTTAAGCTCTTCCTGAGAAATCAGAAAATAACTGGAGAAATAGCACCATAAAGATTAATGATGACCATCAAACATAGTGACTTGTACAGCTAAAAATGGGAGCTAAAAGGGAAATATATGCAATGACTATGTGCCCAGATGATATAGATAGCAAGCTACAGAGAAGTGAGCATATGCAAAACATTTGGCTTAGCTCAAAGTAGTCTGATAATTGTTATTTTAGGACTGTTTGTATACAATGTGGGATATTTTAATTCATCCCCAGTTTTCTTGAGAACCAAGATTCTTCCCCACCCCCAAGAGTCTTAATGTCTAGGAAAAAGGAGCTTAAGACAAAATACAGAACAGCTTAATTTTTTTTAATGTAGTTATAAACTTGAGTTGGAAGTACTGGTAAACTTATGAATGTATATGCACACATACTATATATACACGCATATACATATGTGTATGTGTACATATACCCACACATACTAAAGAGACCCAGAAAAAAGTAACCAATCCTGTACCAATGAGCATCCCTATCACTAGCCTTAATATACAATTTTTTACTGAAAGAAATAAGAGCTTCTTGGAAAAGTAGTCTGGAAAAGACGTATAAAAGGCAAGCCTGGGATATCTTGTTTTTTTTTTTTTTAATTGTCATAACCAACATTTATTGAATGCATATAATTGGCATATACTTGTTAAGGGCTTTGCTGCCCAATTTCATATAATCCTCACAACAACCATATGTAATGGGTTTGGTTTTTTGGTTTTTTTTTTAATTTTCTTTATTGTGTTGGTTTTTGCCATACAATGACATGAAACCGCCATGGGTTTACATATGCTCCCCCTCTAGAGCCCCCCTCCCTCCTCCCTCCTGATTCCCTCCCCCTGAGACATCTCGGTGCACCAGCCCCGAGCATCAACCCTGGGCTGGTGATCGGTTTCACATATGATAATTAACATGTTTCAATGCCATTCTCCCATATCATCTCACCCTTGCCCTCTTCCACAGAGTCCACGAGTCTGTTCTATACATCTGTGTTTCTTTTGCTGTCTCACATGCAAGGTTCTCGTTATCATCTTTCTAAATTCCATATATATGCGTTGGTAATACTGTATTGTTTTTCCTTCTGGCTTACTTCACTCTGGATAATAGGCTCCAGTTTCGTCCATCTGAGTAGAACTGATTCAAATGAATTTTTTTTTAATGCTGAGTAATATTCCATTGTGTATATGTACCACAGCTTTCTTATCCATTCGTCAGTTGATGGGCATCTAGGTTGCTTCCATGTCCTGGCTATTGTAAACAAAGCAGCGATGAACATTGGGGTACACGTGTCTCTTTCAATTCTGGTTTCCTCGGTGTGTATGCCCAGCAGTGGGATTGCTGGGTCATATGGCAGGTCTATTTGCAGTTTTTTAAGGAATCTCCACACTGTTTTCCATAGTGGCTGTACTAGTTTGCATTCCCACCAATAGTGAAGGAGGGTTCCCTTTTCTCCACATTCTCTCCAGCATGAAACAGAAGCCTTTAGTGAGTAATACGTAATTTCAAAAATGATTTATGGAGACACCTGAAGAGGACCCCACTCTCCAAACATGGGAGAATTTGGTCTTGAAAAGATAGGAACTGTCCTTTATTTGATCCCATCATAAACATATTTTAAAAAATTGATCACCTTCAGAAGATGATAGAGTATCAATGCATTATCTTGAATATGAGAAAGTAAAAGGAGAAATTTCAGGCATTTTCCCTATCTTTATACAGTATACCTTATACTCCAGGCAAGAATACTGGAGTGAGTTGCCATTTTCTCTAGAGGATCTTCCCAACCCAGGAATCAAACCTGGGTTTCCTGCATTGCTGGCGGATTCTTTACCAACTGAGCTACAAGGGATGCCCATCTGTACCTGTGAATAACCAAATAGAAGATAAATCGTTTTTAGTGCTCTAGCAATGAAAAAGAAATATCACTGTATTGCAAACCCCAGTGGATTAATGGATTTAGACTTAGAGTGTCAGCTGCTGTTAACATTGTTAACTAGACATTTCATTTCTCTCAATGAAAGAATCCTCTAGTCTTGCCACAGGATTGGAGATGAGACATCATTCCTCTGGATCCAACTGCAGAATTGTAGGAAATAAAGAGGACAGAGGAAATAGGGAACTGCAACCTGAGTGTGCAATTAGCAAAATTCAGACAGCAAGAAATTACAGATTAAATGCCTTTGGATTCTCAACAGATAAATTGAAGGAAAGGGAGAAGAAAATTCCGTATTAAAAAAAGGACAAAACTAAATTATTTAGGGATGCCCACTCTGGTAATTAGACAATAGAGAAATATAAGGAAGTGATAACTATAAATTTTAGGGTGGTGGTTGCAGGGAGTTCAGTAGTGTCCAACTCTTTGTGACCCCATGGACTACAGAGTTCATGGGATTCTCCAGGCCAGAATACTGGAGTGGATAGCCTTTCCCTTCTCCAAGGGATCTTCCCAACCCAGGGACCGAACCCAGGTTTCCCACATTATGACAAGGTTTGCTTATAGTAGCTTATTAGGGTATCGATACCATAAAGTAAAATGTTGGCCTTCTAATTTATTAGGCCATTTCCTTGTTTTGTGTGGCCCTTCATCTTTTCTGTTTTTTTTTCCTTTTTTGTAGATATTTTTAAAATGTTTACAATGTTGGTTTCTGCCATACAACGATAATTTTTTAAATCATTATTTTAATAGTATTCCATCAAATTAAAAATACAATCTATTGTAAGAGGCGTCATTAATTTATGTACCGTTGGGAATAAACTCCATCAACTTTAAGGTACACACTGTTCTCAAAAATGTTAAAATATGTGCCTTAGACTAGAGGGCCTGCACATCCTGTGCCTTGTGCACGAAGTCAAGCAACTATCCTCATTCCCAAAAGTCAGCTGGACAGTCAGCACCAGACCTCTGTCTTGAGAGACATGAAGCACAGCTGAGGCAGAGGTGAGGTACAGGGCTGAAAAGATGGGTAAGGTGAAAGCGAACTGAACTCGGTCTCACTTCCCTGTGTAGGTCCCATTCTCTCCTTTTGGGATTCCAGCTGCACACATTAGAAAGCTAGTGCCGTTACATTTACTCTCTACTCTGTTTTTCATTTTGGGTAATTTCTATGAACCCATTTTCTAGTTAACCAATTCTTTGCCTGACTCTTCATCTGGGTATTCTACTTTTTGTTTTTATTTCTTGTATTTCTAGCTTACAGTTTCCGTCTCTCTGCTGACATCCCCCCAACCTGCTCAAGTACATATGGTCCGTATTTTACACAAGGCATATTAACTATAGTTATTTTAAATACTTTGTCTGATATTTCTAGTAAATGGGTCATCTCTGAGTCTGGTTCTGTATCTTGTGTCTTGGAAGTGTTTTCATTTTCCTTGTTTTGTGTGTGTTTATCATGTTTTCTGATTGGCTTGTATGCCATATATTGATATAGGAAAGTAGTGACCAAAGTAAATAATACACTTAGAAATGAGCGTGCATCTCCCACTAGGGGTTAGAGTGAGGCATTGTAAAGTCTGCTCAGAAGTTTAACTGGCTTGGGTTTGTTAAAAGTCCTCTAGTGTGGTGCTAGGGTTTTTAGTTTTGTTTGTTTTTCAGTGTTCCTGCTCTGTCTTCAGATTTTAGCCTTCCTCGAGCACTTATGTCTCAGAAGGGGTCTATCTTCAACCCCTTGCCCCTCTCCATCAGTAGACTGTTGTTGTTTGTTGTTGCTTGTTTAATAACTAGATGCAGCCTGTGCTGTGCCGTGCTTAGTCGCTCAGTCGTGTCTCACTATTTCCGACCCCATGGACTGTAGCCCACCAGGCTCCTCTGTCCATAGGATTCTCCAGGCAAGACTACCGAAATGGGTTCCCATGCCCTCCTCCAGGAGACCTTCCCAACCCAGGGATCACACCCAGGTCTGCCGCATTGTAGCTGCATTCTTTTATGATCTGAGTCACCAGGGAAGCCCAAGAATACTGGAGTGTGTAGCCTAACCCTTCAGGGGATCTTCCTGACCCAGGAGTCACACTGGGGCCTGTTGCATTGCAGGTGGGTTCTTTACCAGCCGAGCCTCCAGGAAAGCCCAGATGCAGCCTGAGGGTAATGTAAAACTCTATCAGTTACACTTGACTTCATAATCCACTGCACAAGCAGTATCGTCCACCTTGGTTTCTCAGTCCCCAGCAAGTTCCTAGCACTATGACCAGTGTTTCAAGTTCTTCTTAAATGACTTCTGGCTGCCAAACACTGCATATTGCTCAGCACCTGAAGTCTTTATAAACACGTGTTGGTCTTGAACACTTGTTGACCCATGGCTTAGCAGAGACAGAAGAGTAACTGAATGCCAGATAGGGGTCAGAAGACTTGATATATATTAATAATTCTAATTTGTCCAAAACTCTGAAGTGACCTTGGGTAAACTATTGAAACTTTGTTATCTTCTTCTTTTTTTTTTTTCTCATAGAACAAACATTACAGCTCCAAAATTCTGTGAACTAAACAGTAACTTCTCTGATTTATCCCTGGTGGCTCAGATGGTAAAGATTCTGCCTGCAATGCAGGAGACCCAGGTTCTAGCCCGGGGTTGGGAAGATCCCCTGGAGAAGGGAATGGCTACTCACTCTAGTATTCTTGCCTGGAGAATTCCGTGGACCAAGGAGCCTACAGTCCATGGGGTTGTAGAGTCAGACAGGACCGGGCAACTAACACACACATTTTAAAGTCTATTCCAAAGGCTCCACAAGAGGGCAGCTCCTCCACATTGTTTAATGTCTGAAAAGAATTCCACAAGTCTTTAAGTCTTTAAAAACTCACCCCTGCATACAATATTTTACTTTTGTTTCTTTTAATTGTACAAGTCGGGCACAAATATAGTCACACTTATGAAAAAAATTCCAGCATTACAGACTAACTTCAAGTCTCTTAATTAGTACCCCCAATCCTAATTTTCCCTACTGTCAGGTTGTGGGCATTTTATTTTTTAAGAGGTTTTATTTTCTGTGACTTCTTTAAAACAGTTTCTGAAACTAGCTTGTTTTAATCCACATAGGATTTAAACATCTTTTCCTAATATAGATAGATTAGTTTACCTTTAATTATTCTAACTTCATAAAATGCATGTCATAATTAACTTATTTCTTGATGACATTTAGATAATGTTTTCAGTATTTAAACCATGTTGCATCAAAAATTTCTATACTGAATTTTGGAAAAAAGTGGAAATTCTCCCTCTCAAGATTTCATAGTAATTAAGATTTGAAAGCTAATTTATTCAACCAAAAGAGGAATGTTTTAGTAATTTTACTAGCCACAAAAATATATAACAGGAAAGATATTACAGAAAAGGGGCTAGAAGGAGAAACACTTGACAGCCTTCAATGGAAAGTTTACTCCATTCCATGATATAAATCATTCTGGATGCCATTACTGTTAGAGAGCTTCACAGATATGTTTTTGTCATAGAGAAGATTAGACCTAGGCAACAAATGGCCCAATTAATACAGAACAGAGACAAGAAAGACTCAAGTGTAGCTACGCATAAGGGTAGGTTCTATGTCTTGGTTAGTTCTTTGTTTTCTACACCGTAAGGGACATGTTTGATGGGAATAAGCCAGAGCTGTTTATATGTCATATACATAAGAAAAAGAAAAAAAAAAAAAGATGTGTCTGGTGTTACTGCATGCGTACATGCTAAGTTACTTCAGTTGTGCCAGATTGTTTGCAAACCTATGGACAGTCGCCCACCAGGTTCCTCTGTCCATGTGCTTCTCCAGGCAAGAATACTGGAGTGGGTTTCTATTTTCTCCTTCAGGGGAATCTTCCCAGCCCAGGGAATGAACCCACGGCTGTTGTGTCTCCTGCACCGTCAGGCTGGGTCTTTTCCACTAGCGCCATCTAGGAAGCCCCTGAAGGTATTAATGGGATATAAGTTGTACCCAGAGAAATAGATTCTTCTTTGAAACTTTTTTAGAATTTAGAACCTGATTGTCCTTGAATGGGATGTGTGAAACAAAGACAGGTAAAGAGGCAGTTGGGATGCTTTCTGTGACCAAAACTTAGAGAAAGGGATGTGCAGAATATGTTTGCAGAAAAGTGAAACTAGCTTAGCCGGACCATTCTAAACATGGAAGTTTGTTAGGAGGCTACAGGACCAACGGTCAGGTGTTGCCAGGAATTTGTGTGCTGTGTGCGTGCTAGTCCTGTCCGACTTTTTGCGACCCCGTGGACTGTAGCCCACCAGGCTCCTCTGTCCATGGGATTTCCCAAGCAAGAATTCTGGAGTGGGTTGCCATTTCCTTCTCTAGGGGAACTTCCCAACTCAGATCAAAGTGGCATTTCTGTCATCTTCTGCATTAGCAGGCAGATTTTCTACCACTATGCCAACCCATACATTAGAATAAATAAGAGGTAGAGAAGCAAGAATTTGCCTAGAATCTTAAAAAAAAAAAAAAAGGGGGGGGCTTGGAACTTCCTCTGTGGCTGAGCTCATCAAGGCCTGCCACCTCTCCAACCTGGTTTTCAAACTGTGGTCCAAACTCACATTAAGCTTATTTTCCTTTCTACTTTCCTGTGTCTACAGGATGCTTTGATGTCAGAAAAGTTTTATTTAATTTTTTTCCCATAAGACACAAACACCTGAAAATTTGACTTGTTAAAGGAGGCCAAGGATTATGACGATGGATTTTTGGAGCTGTGGGGCAGGACCTTAAATCATTTACACTTACCCCCATAGTATTTGGAGGCAGCCTACTCACCTTTATTCTGGGATGCCATATTTTGATTTTTGAAGAGACCATCTGTGATGGTATTTGGGGACTAAAGGAAGAAATAGTCTTTGGAGGTATTGAAAGGGTATTCTTCATTTATAGACTTTAAGTATTTAATACCTACATTTGGAGGTATTGAGGGGGTAGTCTTCATTTTGATCTGAACTTTGAAGCTTTGTACACTGGAATGACAGTGTCTTGCCCTTTAATAAATGTGCAGATGAGAAGGTTGCCAGAGAAATGTTTAAGAAAATATTTCCCCTAGAGCACAATATTTTCTATTCCCAACTTTTCAACTTAAAATTCAAGAGCACATTAGCAGCATGTTTTGTGTTGTTCAAATTCTACCACCTGTGCAATCCAGAGCATGTTACTTTGTTTCTCTGAGCTTCAGTTCTCTTTTTCAGAAGAAATGAGAAAATATAGGTAATAATTAGCAAGTTCAGTGTCAAACACAATGTGTGCTTCCTGCCTATTCCAATGAGGGAAACAGTGATGATGATGAAGACATTTGTGATATTGATAAACCAAGTCTATTGTCCAGACTGACCTTGTCTTTTTCAAATACCATTACCCCTCTGATCATCAAGCTGTTCATCAATTAAATGGTGACAACATTAACTTACACTTTTTGAATTGTATATACAAGCCATTGTTGCAAGTGTTTGCGTGTATTAACTAATTCATTTGATGCTCACAGTCCCCCAAGTAGATATTATTTTTATTTTACACACAGGGTAACTGAGGCAGAGAGAGAGGTTGGTTCTATCAATTGCCACAAGGTCACATAGTTAGTAGGTAAAAGATCCAGAGTTCAACCCCAAGTGATATGTTTTTTGCTTGTTGTTGTTTTGGTCACTAAGTTGCATCTGATTCTTTGCAACCCCATTGATGTAGCCCACCAGGCTCCTCTGTCCTTGGAATTTCCTAGGCAAGAATTTTGGAGTGGGTTGCCATTTACTTTTCCAATTATGTATATGTATACCAAATGGTATGCATACTATTTTTTGTGAAATATTAAAATGTAAAATTAATAAAGGACATAGTAATTGCTTGGAATATAATCACTATGTTGGAGAAAGTAGTGATTATGATAGAGGCCCCTCTATCAGTACAGTCACATGATTAATTGTTCATCAATGGAATATGAGTGAACACTATGAGATATTACCATGTTAAACACTTTAAGTCTGAGAAGGCTAAGTGTAAGTGTCTTTTCCACCTATTTTTCTCATCTAAAATTGTGGAAACAAAGGACCTTGAGATGACAGAATTTCAAGTGTACAGCAGCATGTGCACTTGAATTTCTTCTGAAACAACTCCAAACGGGGAGTCTCCTACCTGTATTGGAGTGTGATGTGGGTGAAAATCAACGTTTTTTATGTTTTTCTATTAAAGTTAGGGGGCTTCCCTGGTGGCTCAGCAATAAAGAATCTGCCTGCAATGCCAGAGATGCAGGTTTGATCCCTGGGTCAGGAAGACCCTCTGGAGAAGGAACTGGAAACCCACTCCAGTATTCTTGCCTGGGAAATGTCATGGAGAGAGGAGCCTTTGGGCTACAGTCCATGGGATGGCAAAGAGTTGGAGTTGACTTAGCTTGTGGACTTGACTAAGTTGTGTTCGACTCTTTGTGACCCCATAAACTGCAGCACACCAGGCTTCCCTGTCCTTCATTATCTCCCAGAGTTTGCTCAAACTCATATCCATTGAGTCGGTGATGCTATCTAACCATCTCATCTTCTGCCAACCCCTTATCCTCTTGTTCAATCTTTCCCAGCATCAGGATATTTTCCAGTAAGTCAGCTCTTCACATCTGGTGGCCAAAGAATTGGAACTCCAGCCTTAGCATCAGCCCTCCCAATGAATATTCAAGACTGATTTCCTTTAGGATTGACTGGTTTGATCTCGTTATAGTCCAAGGAACTCTCAAGAGTCTTCTCCAGCACTACAATTCAAAGGCAGCAATTCTTCAGTTCTCAGTCTTCTTTATGGTCCAGCTCTAACATCCATACATGACTACTGGAAAAACCATAGCTTTGACTGTACAGACCTTTTTGGCAAAGTGTTGTCTCTGATTTTTAACCATTAAATGGCAATAATGATTATTTTTCTCAAGTATAAGTATCTAGGAAAGAAAAATACCATAAAGTTAATATGAAATATGCAAGATTCTTTCTTCTTGAGCAATAAAAAGACATTTTGAAAGCCCAGAGCTTAAGGGATTGGTTAAATGATATTGAATGGAGATGAGAAGGAAGGCAAAATCAAGAAAGGGAAAAGAAAAGGGTCTCAAGTCAATCATATTTCTGTGGAAGACTGGCAGACCATAATAGAAGGCCGGCGCCTCTAGTCATTGCCCCAACCTACTTCCAATGTCTGTGGAGGAATGGCCCTAGGATCTGCAAGCCTTCTAGGACACCCTTCTGACCAGTGAGGCCAAGTTCCCTCTCCTCCCTTGGACTCAAGGACTCAGAGTGAGTCCAGCAACTGTATGAAGTCCTAGCTTCCTGTTTCTGTTCTTTAGTCGCTACGTCACTTCCAACTCTTTGGTGACTCCATGAACTGTATCCTGACAGGCTTCTCTGTGGAATTTTCCAGGCAAGGAATACTGGGGTGGATGGCGTTTCCTTCTCCAGGGGATCTTCCTGACCCAGAGATTGAATCTGCATCTCTGCATTGGCAGGTGAATTTTTTTTTTTTCTACCAGGGAAGCCTACCTAGCTTCCTAGGCAGGAGAAAAGACAGGAAAAAAAAAAGTTTTAATAGAGAAGTTTTAGGTAGTGAAAGTGAAAGCAGTGAAAGTGAAAGTCTCTCAATGTGTCCCACTCTTTGTGACCCCATGGACTATACAGTCCATGGAAATCTCTAGGCCAAAATACTGGAGTGGATAGCTGTCCCTTATCCAGGGGATCTTCCAAACTGAGGGATCGAACGCAGATCTCTCACATTACAGGTGTATTCTTTACCAGCTAAGCCACAAAGGAAGCCCATAAAAAAGCAGAATAACCTACTTTTCTTTGTGTACCTCAACGAACCTAGAGAATGTTTGGTTTTTTCTATGTCATCAGCATTAGGCTGAAGAATTCAATGTCCAGTGTCCAGCATGGAAGAGAACCAGGGATGACCCATGAAAATCATGGTACCTTCAGAGACAGTGGAAGAAATCCAAATGGTCGTATTTATTCTTAGGACATATCTGAATAAGATGGCAGGACCATTGTGCTCCTGGATGTAAGGTAAGGAGGTGATCAGCATCAAATGGGGAAGCTGAATCACTAGAATCGTAATTAATGCATAAAAGAAGCACAATCAGATGAAACACCCTGATCTGAGGTTAAGGAGAACTGGGTCCATCTGTCCATTTGACCAGTCAGTCAGTTTCCATGGATCTCGGTTTCATCATCTTTTAAATGCAAGATCCTGAGAATAATAATCAGTATTCTACACACATTCCTAGATGTGTAAACATATGAACAAAATATGTTGGAAAGCTGCAAAGTGCATTACTACTTTGATACGCATCTGGATTTTAATGGTGGTTTTATATATTTTTATCTAGACAAATTGTTCAACCTTTTGGGAATCAGTTCAGTTCAGCCGTTCAGTCATGTCTGACTCTTTGTGACCCCATGAACCACAGCACACCAGGCCTCCCTGTCCATCACCATCTCCCGGAGTCCACCCAAACCCATGGCCATCAAGTCGGTGTTGCCGTCCAGCCATCTCATCCTCTGTTGTCCCCTTCTCCTCCTGCCCTCAATCTTTCCCATAATCAGGGTCTTTTCCAGTGAGTCACCTCTTCGAATCAGGTGGCCAAAGTATTGGAGTTTCAGCTTCAACATCAGTCCTTCCAATGAATATTCAGGACTGATCTCCTTTAGGATGGACTGGTTGGATCTCCTTGCAGTCCAACAGACTCTCAAGAGTCTTCTCCAACACCACAGTTCAAAAGCATCAATTCTTTTGGGAATACCTATTAATATTTCTTACTGTGAAAAATAGCAATATATTTCAGGGTGAGGTGAATCACTCTTCAATTTGCTTCATTACTGTGGTATTACAGTGTCCTCACATGAAACAGTTTCTATCCGTAACTTCTTAGTTTAGGCTCATAGGACCATTTATAGGGAGGACCAATGCTTTTTGTTTTAGTTACTGTTGTGTTGGACTCTTTGCCACCCCATGGACTGTAGCCCGCCAGGCTCCTCTGTCTATGGAATCTTCCAGGCAAGAATACTGGTGTGGATTGCCATTTCCTTCTCCAGGGGATCTTCCTGACCCAGGGATTGAACCCTCATCTCCTGCAATGGCAGGCAGATTTTTACCTCTGAGCCACCAGGGAAGCCTGGATGACCAATGGATGACATTGTAAATTTTAATTTCTTTAGCAAAAACAAAATTTTTAAATAGTAGTGAGTGAAGTGACTTTCTTGAACCAGCAACCAGGTGGCTGTTTCATTTCCTTTCTCAGAACTGACCTCCTCCTGCCCAGGGAGGGGGAATGGGGAGAAGGGAGGGTTGGAGAAGGCTGATGTCACACAGCCCTACATAAAAGCCTCCTTTGGGCTCCTGCCGGCAGTTTGGAAGCAGCTGGAAGGATGAATTAGGTCCTGGTGGTGAGATTTTTTTTTTTTTCCAGGCAAACACAGACACAACTATTGAGCAGAATGCAGACTCCACAGAAAAGCCCAAGCCTCAGACCTTTCAAGCAGAGGAAGAGTTTAGGTAAAGCTCTCAGAATAGCTGTCTGGATTTTGGCCCTTGAGACAGCAAGAGAAGGTACAGACTTCTGTATATGCTGATGTGTTCATTTAATCTTAAATGTTCACAGCAACCAGAAGAGAGGAAGTTGCTGGAATCAGAGTGAAGTTCCCCGGCAAGATCCCGGTAAGGCTTCATTGTCCTGAGAAGTGGGAGTGAGGGTGAGGGCAGGGATTAGGGGGCAGAGGGCTGTGAGATCCTATTCTTTGAAAAACCAAACCCCAGCCAATGACCTCCTTCTTTCTAGTCCAAGTTCCTAAGACATAGAAAACTGAGGTGTATCCTTTGACATTTGCTTCAGAGGAGATTCAAGTTGAAACTCTTGACAGGTGATAGTGGAGCGCTACCCCAGGGAGAAGTTCCTGCCCCGGCTGGACAAAACCAAGTTCCTGGTCCCACAGGAACTGACCATGACTCAGTTCCTCAGCATCATTCGGTAGGTAGAAAAGTGCCTGTGGGGGTGTGTGTGGTGTGGGCTTGGGCTTTTGGAACAACGAGAGATGGGATGTGGCAGAGAGAAGGAGAATGATTTGTGCTTCTTCCCCTTTCTCTTCAACTATGCCTGTGTGTGTGTTCTCTTCAACTATGCCTGTGTGTGTGTGTGTGTGTGTGTGTGTGTGTGTGTGGCTGTCCTGTGTCTTCGTTGCTGTGTGGGTTTTTCCCTAGTTGTGGCCAGTGGAGGCTACTCCCTAGTTCTGGTGCACAGGCTTCTCACTGTGGTGGCTTCTCTTGCTGAGGAGCACGTTTCTAGGGTGTGTGGGCTTCAGTAGTTGCATCACCTGGGCTCAGTAGTTGTGGCTCCTGGGCTCTAGGGCACAGGCTCAGTGCCTGGGGTGCAGGGGCTTAGTTGCTCTTCAACATGTGGTATCTTCCAGGACCAGGAATTGAAGAACCTCTGTCTCCTGCATCAGCAGGCAGACTCTTGGACTCACTGAACCACTAGGGGAGCCCCAATTATGCCTTTAAAAAGGATGATCTCATGAGTAATCAATTTTAAAATGATGTCAAATATTTTGCTACCACCCTAAAATAAGTGAGCACTCCCAATATTGATGTATCAGCTATTTTCCCCTGTGTTTCCACATTTTACTGGTACTGTGTGTTAATTTATGCCTTCAAATTTCTCTAAGAATTTTTCAAAGGAAACTTTAGAAACGTCCAAAGCTCTGTTTTCAGCTATTTTAAAAGCCCAATGACAGCATTTTACCTCTAAATATTTTCCCTCTTGTGGCTGGGAGGGAATTTGGGGTAGGAAAATGTATTGTCCACCTGCCCTGCCGAATCACTGAACCACACCTTTCCCACATCCTTCTTTCTTCCATTCAGAACAAGGGAAGGCGTAGAGTAAAACCAGTGTTGCTGACTTTGAAGCTTAAGGGATTGAAGTTGTCATATGCCAGCTGGACTCAATAAAAAATGATATGAAACCAAAAATAGCTGACTAAGTGTTCTGTAAACATGGCTGGCGTGTGACTCTCCCTGTGCTGGAAACAACCTCTCAAAAATTTTGGCTGATGTAGACAGTTTCATCTGAGAATTTATTATGATTTTTTTTAAAAAATGAGCTCTTTCAGAAGACTTTGCATTCTTCTCAGACCTACTTAAGGGTTAGGTTAATCCATGGAAATTGGGGCAACTCAAGGAGAACCACAGTCAGGTGCAGACCCTGCCTTCTGTCAGCCTACAGGCTGCTGGGGCACAGCATGGCTTCACCAAGGAGTGAGTTTTGACACAACTTCCTCCTTTTTTCCATACAGGTACACCTCCAGTTATCATACTCTTCATTCTTCATTCTAATAATTTTGAATCTTTGTGTGTATGTTAGTCACTCAGTCATGTCCAACTCTCTGCACCCTCTGGATTGTAGCTCATCAGGCTCCTCTGTCCATGGGATTTCCCAGATAAGAATACTGGAGTGAGTTGCCATTTCCTTCTACAGAGGATCTCCCCAACCCAGGAGAACTTGTTCTCTTGCATTGCAAGCAGATTCTTTACCATCTGAGCCACAAGGGAAGGCCTTGAATCTTTACATTAGGTCATAATGGGTGCTTAATATCAGTATGTTTAAATGACTTGAATCTTAACACTAAGTCATTAAACACACTGATATTAAGCACCCATTGGTAGCTCAGATGGTAAAGTGTCTGCCTGCAATGTGAGAGACCTGGGTTCTATCCCTGGGTCAGGAATATCCCCTGGAGAAGGAAATGGCAACCCCCTCCAATACCCTTGCCTGGAAAATCCAATGGACAGAGGAGCCTGGTAGGCTATAGTCCATGGGGTCACAGAGAGTCAGACACAACTGAGTGACTTTAATATATATATATGTATTTATGTATGTATCATGCATTGTGCTGGGAGCTGCACAAAGAGTAATGAAAAATACAGACAAAAAGTCCTATGCTAAACAACATTCAAACTAGAGTTTTTGCTCTTGGAGATGCCTCACCCTTAATAAAATGAGACCCTGGAGGAAGAAGAAAGGAGATGAAGATGCAATGTGAGAATACAGGAGACCCATCTGCAGATCTATTCTTTCCATGTAGAACAGGCATTTGCTCACCACACGAGAGCGGTGCAGTGGTCAGGGTCTGGTCTTTGGATTATCCAGTGTTAGTTAACCAGATTCTGAAAATACTTCCTCTCCCACCCACCACATAAATTTAGCTCCTCCTAGCTAAGACTAGGGGTGTAATGGCTGTGCCTCTAATGTCTGAGTGGAGGGTGGTCAGACAAGTCAAGCCATTGCCAACAGATTCATCTTGCTCTGCTACTAAAACAATTCAGAACTCCTATGAATCTAGCCAAACATGGCTGTTCCTCTGCATCCACAACCCAAGGGGAGGGATTTATACCTTTGCATAGTAATGCTTTTCCAAATGGGCTTCCCTGGTGGCTCAGATGGTAAAGCATCTGCCTGCAATGCAGGAGATCTGGGTTCTATCCCTGCCCAGGTTGCTCAGTGGTAAAGACTATGCCTGGCAATGCAGAAGACGTGGGTTTGATCTCTGGGTCCAGAAGATTCCCTGGAGGAGGAAATGGCAACCGACTCCAGTATTCTTGCTTGGAGAATCCCCATGGACACAGGAACCTGGGAGCTATAATCCATGGGGTGGCAAAGAGTAGGACACAACTTATCAACTAAACAACAACAACCTTTTTCAAATGTCACCCCAAAGCTGCTTAACTGACATGTCAAAATACACAGCGTTATGTGTTCTCTTTGCGCCACTCAGGAAATTCTTAACTTAAAATTCATAGCAAACTGAGGCATATTTACTTAGCATTTTGAGCTAAGAATATTTTTTCTAGTTTTTGATGGGATGATCTCACAGTCTGAGCTCATTTATGAGTTTGAAGACATTTCAAATCTCCAGAAAAATGAATAATCTTTTAGCCAGTTTCTAATAAACTTGTTTACTTCAGAGAGACAGAGAGCTATGATAGGCAGATTATTTGATTTCTTTTATTATTAAGTTTTTAATTGTGATAAAAATATTATTTTAATCATTTTTAAGCGAGCAGATCATGGCTTTAAGTACGTTCACATTGTTGTGCAACCATTACCAGTATCCATCTCATCTTCCCAAAGGAAAACTCTGTCCCCATTAGAGACTGATTTTCCCATCCTCTCCTTCCCCTAATCCCTGGAAACCAGCATTCTACCTTCTAGGTACCTCATGTAAGTGGGATCATATGGTATTCATTTGTGAATGACTTATTTCATTGAACATACAGTCCTGAAAATTCATCCATGTTGTAGCATTTACTTGTCAGACTTTCCTTCCTTTTTAAGGGTGATTAATACTCCATTTATGGATGGACCACGTTTTGTTTATTTATTCATGTGTTGATGAACACTTGGGTTGCTTCCATCAAATTCTTTAGCTTCTGTGCCTTAGTTTATCTGTTATTAGGGAATGAAATGGAACAAAGACTGAAGTTGTATATGAAAAAGTTAAGTAGGGACTTTTTACTTTCCTTGTGGTCAGTGATTAATGATCTGCATGCCAATGCAGGGGATGCAGGTTTGACCCCTGGTCTGAAAACTAAGATCCCACATGCCTTGGGGCAACTAAGCTTGTGCAACCCAGCTGCTGAAGCCTTAATGCCTTATAGCCAGCGCTCCATAAGAGAAGTCACCCTAATGAGAAGCCCACAAACAGCAACTAGAGAATAGACCCTGTTTGCCACAACTGGAGAAGGCCCGCACGCAGTAACAAAAACCCAGTACAGACAAAAATTAAAAAAAATAATAATAATAAAGGAATGATCAGATATAAATTCCTATTTTAGAAGTCACTAGTATAAGCAAGCAAATAGAATATAAGCAGCAGGAGTGGAAGTTAGACTGCCTGTGCTGCTTCCAAGATCTATTAAACCAAAACCTGTGGGATGGAGTCCACTTTCAACAGGACTCTCCTAGGTAATTCTAAGGTTTGAGGGTAACAGCCCTGGAGTAGGGAGGTGGGGCATCTTCGGTAGATAGGCCTACACTGGCCAAGTAAAGGTAAGAAAGGCTGTGGGTCAGCGATCATTCCCTTCCGGGTTAACTTTTCCTCTTCCGGGTTAACTTTTTCCCTTCCTGCCCCCTGCGCACCCTCTTCCCCACCCAACCCAGGAGCCGCATGGTCCTAGGGGCCACTGAAGCCTTTTACTTGCTGGTGAACAACAAGAGCCTGGGAAGTATGAATGTGACCATGGCAGAGATCTACAGGGACTACAAGGACGAGGATGGCTTTGTGTACATGACCTATGCCTCCCAGGAGATGTTTGGCTGCCTGGGGTCAGCAGCCCCCGAGGATGGGGGCAGCCTTGGCGAGGACAGGCCCTGCCATCCTCTCTAACACGTGTCCTCTAACCAGTGCGTTCACCAGTGCAGGAGGCACGGACTGCTTTTTGTGTGTGCAGTGATGATCCAGGGGCAAAGCCCCCTGCAGTGATCAGCACCAACCATGACAGTGAGGCAAGACCTGCTGTGTTTCCTTTTTGTGCTCACCCTCTTTGGTGGCTCTTGAAAATTTTGGCAATAGTCTTTTCTGAGAAAGAAGTAGTTAACTTGCACAATGAGCTGGGGAGGTATTTTAAGCGTTTCCTGTGATAGAGGCCAAGCTGGAGGCCCTGGAGGTGTGCGATCTGCCTTGGTGGGCAGGAATCCGAGTATGCTTATGCGTGGAGACCCTGTGACCTATAGATGGTCTCCATGGAGCCTGGTGCAGCCATCGTGAACTGCCTCATTTGGGGGTGGTGGGGAGGGCGGGTGGAATGGCTGCAGAGGGGAAGTGGCCTTATCTATGTCATTAAAGAGATTTTTGTTATTTCCACAGCATTCACTTGACTTGGTTGTTTCCCCTCATATTCTTTTAGTCTGTCTGTGCCCCTCACAGATTTATGCCAAAGTGGTGACTGCTCAGTTTCAAATAATTTAAATGATTAGTTTTCCTTGCAATAGAAGTTTGTGAGTGCTGTTTCTTTGGAGCATCTGAGCATTCATGCCAGCACGCCCATGACTGAGAAGGGGCCAAGAGCAGTGCCAACAACAGTGTATTTTGTGAGTGCACACAAAGGGTGACAGGTGACAACAGAGAGCATACTTCTTGGTGGACGCCCCCTGCAGAGGAGGACTCAGTGGCTTCTTTAACAGTAGGAGCCTGCCCATTCTGCCCACCTCAAACCACAGCTTAGAACCGGATCTGGAGCTTTTATACCAACAACTGGGGAGCAGACCCTGCCCCTGACAGGGCTGTGACAACCACAGAGCAAAGAGAAGGCCCAAATCAATATCCAGGGAAGGATTGGATCACCACAACACCAATCACATCCCCTACCTAGGGGATAAGGGCCAGCAAACACCGAGGAAAGATGCGGTAGGCATCCATAGTAAAAACAGACTTGGCATCAAAAATACTAGAGTCACACAGGCTACACAGGGACGCTGTCACATAGAAACAGTCTCAGACTCTCACTGATTTCCTGTTGCCAAGTGTCTGATGGGAGGAGTTTCTTGGTTCTTCAGGCATCATAAGGCTTCCAAGTCAGGGCTCCATTGCTCTTTCAAGAAAGTCTGTTCCCTGCCTCCTCTCCCTGTTATTGTCTCTAAGTGTGTGTGCCCTGCTCTTCAACACAGAGGACCCTCTTCTCAGCCATCTCCCCACTCAAATCCCCAGGCTCCCAGGGTCTGAGTATCCCTCATAGCACATGCGGAGAAGGCAATGGCACCCCGCTCCAGTGCTCTTGCCTGGAAAACCCCATGGACAGAGGAGCCTGGTAGGCTGCAGTCCATGGGGTCGCTAAGAGTCGGACACGACTGAGAGACTTCACTTTCACCTTTCACTTTCACGCATTGGAGAAGGAAGTGGCAACCCACTCCAGTGTTCTTGCCTGGAGAATCCCAGGGATCAGGGAGCCTGGTGGGCTGCTGTCTCTGGGGTCACACAGAGTTGGACACGACTGAAGCGACTTAGCAGCAGCAGCAGCAGCATACCACATGAGTCTAAGTCACTTGATACTAGCAGGGAGGAGGAGATTTCTCTCTCTATCCATCTTTAAGTTCTCACAGTTGACTAATAATTAAATTGACATGACAGATTAACAGGAGAAAAAGAAACTAATTTGTGTACCCACAGATCCATACAAATGGGACCTAAGAAGTATGTAAGAAGTGGCCAAAGCAGGCACAGTTTATGCTTTGTAGACATAAGCAATACGTTTCTGAGGAATGGACAGGATAAAGAAACTTGGGCTTTGGGTGCACAGTTAGTGAAGAATCTAAAGAGTTTGGGCTCGGGATGGTAAATGAAAAGAGTACAAGGTTTGTTTATATAGGCTTCTCAACACCAAATGCCCTATTTCTGGTGATGAGGGTGCCCTTCTACCTTCAGATGCAGGGAGCACACCTTTTACAGCGGAGATCTATTTTCTACTTTTGAGGAGATGGAAAGGAGGCTCAGAGTGTCTCTCTTGCATTGGCTGTTTCTTAAACAACTTCAATTCAAAGTAATCAATATGCCCTTGTGATTCACTAGGGGGCAGCCTGCCTTGGGTCCCAACAACGTCTAGAATCATGGGTGATAAGATCACTCTGCTTTTTCTTCTTATCCCTTGGAAAAGTGTCCTATTTATATTTTATCTCTTTCCATCCTCCTGGCTCAAGTAGAATAGATTCCATGGGTACAATTTGAGCAGGTACATAACCCAACATTACATCAGGAGAGGGCCTCCCTGGTGACTCAGCAGTAAAGAACCCACCTGCCAACGCCAATGATCTTCCTGAATCAGGAAGATACCCTGGAAAAGGAAATGGCAACCCACCCCAGTATTCTTATGTGAGTAATTCCATGGCCAGAGGAGCTTGGCTGGCTACAGTCCATGAGGTCACAAAGAGCTGGACACAATTTAGTGACTAAACAGCAATGACATACTCAAACCTTGTAATCAGACAAACCTGGATTCAATGACTAGGCTTGTCTCTGTTCTCAGCACAGTTACTTTCTCTCTCTGTGTTGATTTATCTGCCAAAACTGTGAAATGTACCCTAGCTGCATAGACATATGTTGTACGGGGCCTTGCACCAAGAAGGGCCCCTTGGTTTACTGCTTTGCTGTTGCCATCTTGAAACTCTTAGCTTTCTAACAGGTGCCATGCACTTTCATTTTGCACTGGGCCCTACAAATTACACTACCAGTTCTGTCTAAACAGTCAGGTTAATATGAAAAGAGCCACATGCAAGTGAGTGAGATTGGTCAATTGTTACAGAGTACTTACCATGACCGAGATACATGAGAAGATTCATGATATCTCATTTCATAGACAGATGGTAACTTCTATTAGCACATCATGTGTGAAGGGCCAGACTGCTCTTGCCATCTGTGCCACCTTGGGAAATCTCAGTGCCCCAGATGCCCTCAGGGTCATCATTTATAAGATGTATAATATAATACAATATATAATAAAAGAGTTTACCCTGTGGGGTTTGGGAGAGGATTAAATAAGGTGATATATGAATCATTCCTAAAACAGTGCTTAGCACATAGCAAATCATTCATATTCTTATTATGTATTTAAAATTATTTTGTTTGAAGCTGTGTTTTATTTTAAATATTGTATGTTAATACAGAATAATTGTAGGTACCATAGAAACAAATAATTGACCAAAAAACAAATACAAATGGACAATAAAAATTTGAAAAGACGTTTTATATTTCACATAGCTAAAGGAATACAAAGTAAGTCAGTTATGGGATGGTTATTTTTCACTCATCTTACTGGGGAAAATTTAAATGATAATACTCCATATTAGCCAGATTATGGGAGATAAATACTCTGGAGCATTGCTGATGAGGAATACAAATGTGTTCACAATTTTAGGACAATATGGTTGTGTTTACCTAAGTTTTATGCCAACAATCCCAATCCAAGGAAATGCAATACTTGTAGAGGTAATAAAAATATATTCACTCACTTATTTATTTATTGAATGTATCTCGAACATCTGTTTAGTATCAGCTGAAGTCACTGATTCATGGACTCCCTTAAAGGAGATAATCAATCAGATGACACGATTTCACATAATTATAAGTATTATTAAGACAAAGAAAGTCAGCTCTTGATTAAAGAATGATGAGATAGGGAACAGGATAGTCTATGGATGAAAGAGGAAGGCCTTGCTAAAGAAAGGATACGAGGGCTTCCCTGGTGGCTCAGTGCTAGAAGAAGCTGCCTTCCAATGCAGGAGACATGGGTTCAATCCCTGGTCTGGGAAGATCCTACATGCCACAGAGAAGCTAAGTTCGTGTGCCACAACTATCGAACCTGTGCTCTGGAGCCCAGGGATTGCAACTAAAAAGCCCACGTGCCTCAGCTACTGAAGCCTCGTGCCCTAGAGTCCATGGTCAACAAGATAAGCCACTGCAACTAGACAGCAACCCCCACTCTGCGCAAGCAGAGACAAGCCTGTGCAGCAATGAAGATCTAGCACAGCCCAAAACAAACAAACAAATAAATAGTTATTTTTTTTAAAAAAGGAAGTGATACTGAAGCAGAGACCTGAGGAGGGTCTTTTGGCTCCCTCTATGGGAAGGTCGTTCAGTGCAGCCAACAAAGACAAAGAGGGCCCAGAGGGAATACAGCGGCTCTTCAGGGCCATGTAGCAGGGAAGGCAGTGTAACAAACAAATGACTATTAATAAAGGGGTAAAAGAGCACTTTCTTGTCATCTGTACACTGTAATATTACATGAAGCTGAAAAAAGTGAGAAGACCTGCTTGTACATGTCTGGAAATGTGTTTGTGACACATTTAGTGGAAATAAAATTACATAGAGCAATGTATTAATAATCTTATTCTGATAAAAATATGGAAATGTTTATGTTTATAAACATTTATTTACATAAATGTTTATGTAAATTGTTTTGTGTAAACATTTGGGAAGATCTTGAGATAGAAAACCAAGTATTATGGATGGCTGTAGCAAGGGGATTAGAGAGCTGAATATCGGTCCGAAGAGTAAAAGAGAGTATGAGAGATCAGTGGATTTACGGTGTCATTCTCAAGGTTTTTTAAGTTTTCTGCTTCTCTCCAGAGAAACTGGAAGGTGCTAATCATATATTTGCAAGGATCTTCTTTTTGTGAAGTGGTTTCCCTTGTAAATAGTCCTACAGGGAAAGAATATCCAGATCACACTGATGACTTATGTGCCTTTAATTAGTGCATTGTTTTGTGCTGTGATTTTTACATGGCCTGTTGCAATCCCATCAGTGGGTGATAGATTCCCCATTGACAGCTCACAGACACTTGATCCAAGGACAGGCCCAGGAACAGGTACTCCCTACCCATCCCAGGCTACCTGGGCAGACTATGGGACATCCTGAGGCTCCTCCAAGGCAACACTACCCACCCTCTTAGGCTAAGGTCAAGGTTAGATAAAATATGAATAAAACACCTGGAAGATCTCTTGGAAAACACTGTGTGGATGTGTGCTAAGTCACTTCAGCTGTGTCCAGCTCTTTGTGACACCATGGTCATGCCCACCAGTCTCCTCTGTTCAAGCAAGGATACTGGAGTGGGTTGCCATTTCTTTCTCTAGGGGGTTTTCTCCACCCAGGAATCAAACCTATATCTCCTGCATTTGTCTGCTTCATTGGCAGGTAGATTCTTTACCACTGAGCCACCTGAATGTTCTTCCACAGGGGGTTTTGATGCACATTGAGAGAAAGAACATAGTCATGGAAGCCAGAGAATAGTCCAAGACTACACACAAATGTTGTAGAATTTATAGATCATGGGAAAACATCACCAAGAGTCAAAGGAATTATCTGGATTATTCAGGTACGGACCTTCACTTTTCCTGGATTGGATTTTATTCTCTGAAGAATTAGTGTAAAAGTCATGTGGAATTTTCTTTTTCCTCTTCTGGTTTTATGAGATCAGGTCTAATAAGAGTGCTTTTACTTTCTGTGCTTAAACATCTTTTGGTTCTACTTTATAATCCCATCTTAGAGGAAGAGTAAGATTTTTTTGGATCTCTGTTCCATCACATGAACATTGTTACTGCTTCTCTTAAACCTCCCTTGAGGGATCCAGTTGGCTTTGAAAAAATACATCATTTTGCTCTCCTTTTTGAAGACGTTTTGCATGAGGGAGGCAGCAGCCTGCTCTCTCTAGTCTCCATTCCCTCATTTCCTTCCCTGCCTATCCCCTACACGCACTGGAATATGCTGCCTTTGTTCTGAGAACTGTAAGTCCAGGAGGCTAGTGCAAAGGGAAGAAGGAGAAAAGTAGGAGAAGAGGTAGAGAGATGGGCAGGAGAGAAATCAGGCAAAACATTTATTTTCTTAGGATTTTATTCTAAATGTGATAAGATGTCATGAAAGAGTTGCAAGCACTGGGGTGAAGTGATCCAGTGGACACTTTAAGATCATTTCTGTGACAGTGATGAGAAAGGATTGAAGGCAGAAGTAGATATAGGTAGTCCACGTTAGAGCCTGTGGCTTGGATAAAGAGGTGGCCAGAAAAATGAAGAGGAGTGGCAAAATCCAAGGACTAATTTGGAGGTTAAACTGCCAGGGCTTGAGGCACTGGATGTGGGATTTAGGGAGAGAAATCCAGGGTGAAGCTCAGTGTCAGCCTGATGCAATGCATTGATGGACAAGGCTGCCATTTACTGCAGAGGAAGGACCTGCAGGATGAGACTATGGAAAGACTGAAGACCAAATTTTACAGAAAATCAAACTCTTCTTTTTGGACTTCCTAGGTGTAAAATGTCTACAGCATCCAAGGGAGGCTGCCCTCTAAGCAGCTGGTTTCAAAGTACAGAGCCTGGGAGAGGCCTTCCTCCCCCTTTGTCTTGCATCTTCCTTTGTAAGCTGAGCTGCCTTCACCTCCAGCATTACCCCGATCTGTGCACTGTGGCAGATTAAATTCAACACAGATCTTGAGGGTCTTCTGCACATGGGCTGCTCCTTGTCAAGGCCCAAGTCTCAGGCTGGGGAATCACCTCCCACATCTTAGGTGCACAGACTTTCCCTGTTGCTGGAGCTCAGGGATAGTTCTCTGACCCATGCTGGGGTATGGTCTAAACTGTGCTGGGAGTAGGGACACACACTGCAGAGAGTGATCAATTGTCAGTATAAGACTCCAAATAGTAAGGAGGAATGAGGGAATATAAAAATGGGAGGTACAAAAATGATGGGAATCCACTGAGACGCATATATCTCCAAGCTATCATTTGAACTGAAACCTTGGTAAAGAATCTGCCTGCAATGCAGGAGACCTGAGTTTGATCCCTGGGTTGGAAAGATCCCTTGGAGAAGGGAATGAAAACCCACTCCAGTATTCATGCCTGGAGAATTCCATGGACAGAGGAGCCTGGCCGGCTACAGTTCATGGGGTCGCAAAGAGTCGGATACGACTGAGCAACTAACACTTTCCCTTCTGCCCTGTGACAAGTCCTGTCCTCAGCTCCACCTTTAGATCTGGGCAAGAAAAGCCCTTTTCCCAGGTGCTGACTTAAAGGGTACTATTCTAGGCCTCTCCAGTCACAACCCTTCCCATGGGTCTGCGTCCACAGTGCCCACCTGGAACCTATGACCCTTCTGAACAGTGCTAGGATACCAAGGCCCCAGAATTAATTACCTACACAAATTGGTACAGCCTACTTCCAGGGCCAGTCTGGACCCTTCCCTGTCTAAGCAAATCACCTCATATTATTGGTTGGAACAAGGAGGGAGACCACATCTTTGAACTGGGACACTATGTCACCCACTCCTCCCTCCTACTGTTATGGAAAGGTGTGCATGGGGAGTCTGGCTGATCGCTGCTCAAAAGCCAATAAGCAGGCCAGGTTGGTGGAAAGGAAAGTTTGCTTTATTTCAGATGCCGGCAACTGCGGGGGAGAGGGGCAGGCTTACTCCCCGCCCCCCAACAAGCAGCAGGTGAGAGCATTTATAAACAGAGTGAAATTGAAACATGTAAATTATCATATGTGAAACAAATCACCAGTCCAGGTTTGATACATGATACAGGGTGCTAGGGGCTGGTGCACTGGGATGACCCAGAGGGATGGGATGGGGAGGGAGGTGGGGGGAGCTCTGGATGGGGAACACATATACACCCATGGCAGATTCATGTCAATGTATGGCAAAACCAATACAATATTGTAAAGTTAAAAATAAATAAATAAATAAAGGGGGAAAAAAATAAAACACAGTGGAGGGGCTTTACATGCAGAAATAGCATAGTCATCTCTAACAATCATCTTCAATTGGTCATCCGTAGTAGGGCTAGCATCATCTTGGTTGTTTTAGATACAGTTAACCTTCAGTTCTGGGGTGCACTTGTTTCCTTTCCTCATGGTCAATTCTCAGAATTTTGACAGCTCAAGTCCTGGGTACAGCCTGGTCATCAAGTAGTTTCTCTGCCTGGTGTTTTGGTATCTATAAGACAGCTCACAGGATGTGGCTCAGAATATTATCTATAGCCCTTGATAAAGAGCTAAAGGTCCTTGATTATGCTTAATATCTACATTATTATTATTTGATCTTCTTGGACTGTTTTCCTTTGTTTCAGCACTTCTCACTTCTCTGATTAAACTTATTCTTTGGCGAAAGTTTTCCACCAGTGAAAGTCAAGGCAGAAGACATGGTGGTGGGGGCAAGGGTTATGGAGTCCTGCTCCTTTTCACTACCACCCCATCCCAATGAAGGATACTGATGGATCATAACTAAATTTGAAGTTGGCTTTCAAGGTTTTATAAAGATATGTTATTCAATGTATGAAGATAGTATTCTAGAACTAGGTTTGTTTGAGCCCACACACAACAAGCCAATCACTGAGACACTGAATTTGCATCAGAGAAAGGATGGTCTTTATTCATAAAGCCACCAAGTAAGACAGGAGAACAAATCTAAGGTATACATCCCCAAAGGGACAAAGAAGCAGGGTGGTTAGGAGTGGGGAAGGCCAACTTTCAGTCACATGTTTCTTTATGGGATGCATATTAAAAAAGGAGGCACTTAACATCTGAGCATGGAGTTTTCACCCCTCTGACATCAAAAGGTCATACGTCTACATAGGCCCAGTTTTAGGGATGGTGACCCCAACCAGATTTAACTGGCTCAAACTGGAAAAGAACTTCCTCCAGGTTTCTGAAAACAGCTTAAACACCTCTTACTATTGTGCCCCATATGTCAGAGATGTTATCTATAGGGGATGGTTGAAAGTGAAAATGTTAGTGTCCTACTCTTTGTGACCCTATGGACTGTAGCCTGCCAGTCTCCTCTGTCCATGGAATTCTCCAGGCAAGAATACTGGGGCGGGTTGCCATGCTCTTCTCCAGGGAATCTTTCTGACCCAGGGATCAAACCCGGGTCTCCCACATCGCAGGCAGATTCTTTACTGTCTGAGCCACTGGGGAAGCCATAAGGGATGATTAAGTAGTCAAAAAAATCCTTAAGACAAGGGCTTCCCTGGTGGTCCAGTGGTTAACAATCCACCTGCCAATGCAGGGAACATGGTCCGATCCCTGGTCCAGGAAGATCCCCCATGCTGTGGGGCAGATAAGCCCATGCACCATAACTTATGATGTCCAAGTGCCTAGAGCCTGTGCTCTGCAACAAGAGAAGACATGCAATGAGAAGTCTGAGCACCACAACTAGAGTAGCACCTGCTCTCTACAACTAGAGAATGCCTGCTCACAGCTATGAAGACCCAGCACAGCCATAAGTAAATAAAATTAAAAAAAATTAAGGTAAGTTTGCTCAGTGAAGGCAGATTATAAGCTGAGGGGTTTTTAACAACCTATACCCTTAACTATTGTTCTGTAAGACGAGGTCAAGAATTCCAGTTGTCACCAGTTTCTATTAACCCTATGGGGCACAGTTTTAATAGAACATATCTTATTTAAAATTTTAGTTCGATTTAAACAGTAACTATTTAAATATGTGGCACATCGACCTTCGTTTGTACTTTTACCCTGATTATTATTATGTTTGGACTGGGCTAAAGTCCTTATAATCCCTGTCTTGCTCAGGCTGTAGGAAAACACAGAGGGATGGGATGGCAGAGGGGGAAAGAGCAGGCAGTGAGTCTTAGGAACCAGCCTGAAGTGGACCCTGGAGTCCCCAGTGTCTTCCAGTCCCACTCTGTCTAGAACCACTGCAGGTATCTGGAAAGTTCCAAGTAGTTACAGGAATGCAGAATTTTCTCCATGAATAAGCAAGGGTCAACCACCACCACCACATGGCACCAATCCAACTTTTGAGGGTCTAGAAGTGGGAAGCATTGGATTGTTGTCCAGTAAACATGTGAAAATCCAAACCATTTCAGACCTCTTAAGGGGTGTATATTTTGGAGGAGAATCCACTGAAAGGCTGGCATGGGGAAGGAGTGACTATGTATAGATGTGGGGGAAGTGTCGTGAGGAACATTAAATGAGTGTCATTGATGTAAACACTAACCAAGGGGATCCCAAATTAGGCAACCAGAAATTAGAACTGCTGAGACCTTGAAAGTAATAAAACTCCATATAGGAAAACACAGTCCTCTCAACTCCTGACGTTGTCATGGCAACTGGGGCCCAAATGAAGTCATCCCAAAGGTGGGGAGTGACCCAGGTGACTGGCTAGGGGAGGGACTGGGGTGAAGACTCAAACCACCAGGAGGGAAATGGAAACTATGGGAGGAAGCCAGAGAGAATGTCTGGTAACAGAATGAAATTAGTCACAGCCATTAAGCTACAGCCACAAAATCTTGAACAGAACTTTTGGCCAAAAAGAAGGGAAAAGATTCAGAATTTATTTTACTCTTGCATATGTCTCTCATCAGGGGATATTAAAACATTTCACTCACACAAAGCACTTTGTTCAGGGAGCAATTGCATCCAATTCATGAATAGTGCAGTCAAGTCAGTGATTCATGCTAACAGAGAGCGTGGAATGTATGAATAAGGACATTTCATGGGAACTGGCCCTAGTACTAAACATTTGCAACTCATCTGGGCCCCCGAGATTAAACCTCTTGTTTTATCAAACTTGTCTCTAACCTCATGACTATAAAGGTAAGGCTAAAGGAAAATTACCTTTCAACAACCATATTGATTGTAGAAAAACCAACAAATTAAAACTAAGGGTTTATCATGAGAAGACGGCATAGACCTGGCTTAACTAAGGAGAGGGACAAAGGCAGGGTTATAGTAGAGATGACTTTCTCATGTATACAGCTGAAATCACAAGGTTGCTTGGGAAACATAAATAAATATACTACCTTCCTTAACAATACTCTTCCACCACTTGATAGGTTTCAGCCTGAGGAAGAGAGAACAACTCCTCACACAAGCCCAAATCCTTATGTCTTTCTAACCCCTCTTATAGTCAAAGGTATGGTTTTTCCAGTAGTCATGCACGAGTGTGAGACTTGGATCATAAAGAAGGCTGAGCACCAAAGAACTGATGCTCTTGAGAGTTCCTTGGACTGCAAGGAGATCCAGTCAATCCTAAAGGAAACAAGTCCTGAATATTCATTGGAAGGACTCATGCTGAAGCTGAAGCTTCAATACTTTGGCCACCTGATATGAAGAGTCAATTCACTGGAAAAGACCCTGATGTTGGGGAAGATTGAAGACAGAAAGAGAAGGGGACAACAGAGGATAAGATGGTTGGATGGTATCACTGACTCCATGAACAGGAGTTTGAGCAAGCTCCGGGAGATGGTAAAGGACAGGGAAGCCTGGTGTGTGGCAGTCCATGGGGTCGCAAAGAGTCAGACACGACTGAGTGACTAAAGAACAACTGAAATGCCCTATAGTTCTTCATACTATGAGTTCTCCTTTGTTGTAAAGAGTTAATCAACTCAACTTTAACTAGAGATATGTTCCTTGGTGACAATGATAAACCAATTTACTATTCCATAAGATTGGAGGGGATCATTATTCCATAGACTCCAGATTTATTTTTGTAAATCCTGCTTTATTTTCTTCAGAGACTAATCATGGTTTTATCCTCTTGTGATGTGAACATTTTACCATATCTCATTTTATCTCTTATAATGCTTTTGCCTTAAGGTCAATTTCACCTGGTATTAATGTAACTATACAGATTTGGGGAAATTAGTGTTTATATAGTATATATATATATATATACTCTTTTACTCTTAGTCTACATGTGTGCTTTAGATGTATCTCTTTTTATTGGATAATAAATTTTAATAAATTTTCCTTTAGTTATAGTCCATTTGCATTTAGTATAAATAAGTGACACATTTGGGTTTTATTGTACTATAAAATTTATGCTTTGGGGGCTTCCCTGGTGGTCCAGTGGTTAAGAATCTGCATGCTGAAGCAGGGAACATGGGTTCTATCCCTGGTTCCAGAAGATCCCAGATGCTATAAACCAGCTAAGCCCATGCACCACAATTACTGAGCTGGTGCTCTAGAGTCCGCAGTCTGCAACTACTGAGCCCAGGCACCACAATTACTGAAACTGGTGTGCCTAGAGCCTGGGCTACATGGCAAGAGAAGCCTCTACAATGGGAAGCCTGTGCATCACAACAAAGCGTAGCCTCTGCTTGCCGCAACAGGATAAAGTCCACACACAAAAATGAAGACCCAGTGCAGCCAATAAATAAATAAATCTTTTTTTTAATTATGATTTTTGTTTTCCTGTTTCTTTATTTTTTGGCCTCCATTTATACTTTATCTGACATCTATTATTTTTTCTTTTATTTTTCTTTTGACATCTATTTTTTTTATTAGTCTATCTTTCCCCATTTTATTAGTTTAAAAGTTTTATGCTTCTGTTCTTTTCATGGTGGACTGAGAAATTACAAATTGCCTTATTAACACATTAATGTCTAAATTTAATTTATTTACTTCATTGTAGATAATAAAAGAAATTTAGAACACTTTTAACTCCATTTACCACTCCAGATTACTGCTTTACTTCATGTCTTTTACTTTTATCCCTTTTTAAAAACTCTATATGATATTATTTTTCTATTTGATGAAGTTGGACATCTGTCTTGATTTTCCCACATATTTATTAATTCCTTTAGATGTCTACCGGTGAGGCACTCTCAACTTTTATTTGATCTGAAAATGTCTTTGTATTGTTTATGTTCTTGAAAGATACTTCATCCCATATGGGATTCTAGATAATATTATTACTTTTTTTTTTTTTTACTAGTTTAAGATAGTCCCATTAACTTCTATTTTCTGCAGTTTTACTGTGATGTGTCTAGGCATTGTTTTCTAAACATTTACTCAGCTGGGGCTATGTTAGGCTTTTTGAATTGAAATCTTTCAAACTTTTATCAGTTTTGGAGAATTCACTGTCATTATTTCTTCATATACTGCTTTTCTTAATCCTCTCTCTTCTCTCAATAAATTGGGCCTTCAAATAAATGTACAGTAGACTATTTATTCTATTATTCACATTTCTTAAACTTGCTACCATATTTTCTTTTTGTCTAGGTGGCATTGTTTCTTCTGACTTATCTTCTATAAATTTCTTTTGTTCCTAAACTCATCCATTACACTAATTTTGAATTTTAGTTGTTGAATTTTTTTCCTTTGGAGAACTTCCTTTTTCTTTCTTTTTTTTCAAATATGTCGGAATCCAAATTGTAATTTTCTGTTTCTCACAGATACTGTTTCAGTTCAGTTCAATTCAGTTGCTCAGTTGTGTCCTACTCTTTGCGACCTCATGAACTGCAGCACACCAGGCCTCCCTGTCCATCACCAACCCCTGGAGTCTACCCAAACTCATGTACATTGAGTTGGTAATGCCATCCAGCCATCTCATCCTCTGTCGTCCCCTTCTCCTCCTGCCCTCAGTCTTTCCCAGTATCAGGGTCTTTTCAAATGAGTCAACTCTTTGCATGTGGTAGCCAAAGTATTGGAGTTTCAGCTTCAACATCAGTCCCTCCAATGAACACCCAGGACTGATCTCCTTTAGGATGGACTGGTTGGATCTCCTTGCAATCTGAGGGACTTTCAAGAGTCTTCTCCAACACCACAGTTCAAAAGCATCAATTCTTTGGCACTCAGCTTTCTTTACAGTCCAACTCTCACATCGATACATGACTACTGGAAAAACCATAGCTTTGACTAGATGGGCCTTTGTTGACAAAGTAATGTCTCTGCTTTTTATTATGCTGTCTAGGTTGGTCATAATTTTTCTTCCAAGGAGTAAGCATCTTTTAATTTCATGGCAACAATCACCATCTACAGTGATTTTGGAGACACCCAAAATTAAGTCAGCCACTGTTTCCACTGTTTCCCCATCTATTTGGCATGAAGTGATGGGACCGAATGCCACGATCTCAGCTTTCTGAATGTTGAGGTTTAAGCCAGTTTTTTCACTCTCCTCTTTCACTTTCATCCACAGGCTCTTTAGTTCTTCTTCCCTTTCTGCCATAAGGGTGGTGTCATCTGCATGTCTGAGGTTATTGATATTTCTTCCCGCAATCTTGATTCCAGCTTGTGCTTCATCCAGCCCAGCATTTCTCACAATGTACTCTGCATATAAGTTAAATAACCAGGGTGACAATATACAGTCTTGACGTACTCCTTTTCTTATTTGGAACCAGTATGTTCTATGTCCAGTTCTAACTGTTGCTTCTTGACCTGCATACAGGTTTCTCAAGAGGCAGGTCAGGTGATCTCGTAGTCCCACCTCTTTAAGAATTTTCCAGTTTATTGTGATCTACACAGTCAAAGGCTTTGGCATGGTCAATAAAGCAGAAATAGATGTTTTCCTGGAACTCTCTTGCTTTTTCGATGATCCAGCAGATGTTGGCAATTTGATCTCAGTTCCTCGGCCTTTTCTAAATCCAGCTTGAACATCTGGAAGTTCACAGTTCACAAACAGCTAAAGCCTGGCTTGAAAAATTTTGAGCATTACTTTACTAGCATGTGAGATGAGTTTGAGCATTCTTTGGCATTGCTTTTCTTTGGGATTGGAATGAAAACGGAGCTTTTCCAGATCTGTGGCCACTGCTGAGTTTTCCAAATTTGCTGGAATATTGAGTTCAGCACTTTCACAGCATCATCTTTCAGGATTTGAAATAGCTCAATTGAAATTCCATCACCTCCACTAGATTTGTTCGTAGTGATTCTTCCTAAGGCCCACTTGACTTCACATTCCAGGATGTCTGGCTCTAGGTGAGTGATCACACCATCATGATTATCTGGGTCATGAACATCTTTTTTGTATAGTTCTTCTCTGTATTCTTGCCACCTCGTCTTAATATCTTCTCCTTCTGTTAAGTCCATGCCATTTCTGTCCTTTATTGAGTCCATCTTTGCATGGAATGTTCCCTTGGTATCTCTAATTTTCTTGAAGAGATCTCTAGTCTTTCCCATTCTATTGTTTTCCTCTATTTCTTTGCACTGATCACTGAGGAAGCCTTTCTTATCTCTCCCTGCTATTCTTTGGAACTCTGCATTCAAATGGGTATATCTTTCCTTTACTCCTTTGCTTTTCACTTCTCTTCTTTTCACAGCTATTTGTAAGGCCTCCTCAGACAGCCATTTTGCTTTTTTGCATTTCTTTTTCTTGGGGATGGTCTTGATTCCTGTCTCCTGTACAATGTCATGAACCTCTGTCCATAATTCATCAGGCACTCTGTCTATCAGATCTAGTCCCTTAAATCTATTTGTCACTTCCACTGTATAATCATAAGGGGTTTGATTCAGGTCATACCTGAATGGTCTAGCGGTTTTCTCCACTTTCTTCAATTTAAGTCTAAATTTGGCAATAAGTAGTTCATGATCTGAGCCACAGTCGGTTCCTGCTCTTGTTTTTGCTAACTGTACAGAAACTGTTTAGTAAGTCATATTTTAAATACTATAATTATCCTTTGGAATAATTTGTGTCTTATTCCAATTTTCAAAGTTGTTGGAGGTCAGTTTATGTCATCTGCTGTTTTAGCTGATTCCCATTCAAAATGAATATAGTTATTGCTGATGATAAGCCTCTCAAAGCCCTGGAATAGTTACTAGTGTTCCTAGAAACATAGGCTCATTCCTCTACTGAGAGTTTACATTTGTATTTTCTAAATTCCTGGAGCATTACCAGTTTGCAACCACTTAAATTCACCATTTGATTTTGCTATGAATGGGATGCAATTCCCTGGAAACATGGCATTAGGTTTATAAACTCTCAGAGACACATTTTTTTTACCCATGCAACAAGAAAATTCAATCTCTCCCAACAAGCAAATTCTTCCTATAGCTCTAGAAAGATGGCGAAGGGCAATGGATTTCTGCTGATTTGTCTGATTTTGATGAAGATGTCTTTTGTCTTTCCTCTCTGGAGGGTCCCTTGGGCTTTCATCTGTCAGCTTCTCCCCACATGTCAATTTAGCAGCTGCTTTCATCCAGGCCAGCAAATGTCCCAAAGGGCAAAAGTCCGCTGTGGCATTCCTGCTCTCCTCCCTGTCCTTCCTTCTCCTGTATTTTCGGCTGCATTTCTCATTATATTTCAGTTCTTCTATGCTTTAAGAAGTTTTCAGACATCTTCCAGCACTTTCATCTCTTTCAGTAGAGATGCTGATTTGAATAAACTAGACACTCCATAGTCCCCATTACCTGACATAGAAATTCCTCAAATGGTATTTCTTTCCTGTCTCCCACTTTTGTGACCTGCCATGTCTGAACAACAGCAGCCAAAGTCACTGAGGTTCACTGGCTTCAATTTCCTCAACTGTAAAATGGGGTTAATGATTTTCGTTACCTCACCAAATTATGAAACTCAAGTAAGATAGATAAAAGTTGTCAACAAATCATAGGTACTCTTTTCCTTTATATGTGTGTATGCTCAGTCATGTCTGACTCTTGGTAACTGCATAGACTGTAGCCCGTCAGGCTCCTCTGTCCATGGAATTCTCCAGTCAAGAATACTGGAATGGGTTGCCATTCCCTTCTCCAGGGGATCTTCCTAACCCAGGGACTGAACCTGGGTTGATACATGTCTCTTGTATCTTCTGCATTGGTAGGCGGATTCTTTACCACTGGTAGGCCCCATAGTTATTATATGTACATATAATAATGTCTATATATAATGAATTATGTAAGTGATAAATATATATAATAAAGATATTTATTATATAGTGTAGGGGAGAAAAAATAATTTTCCCTCTACCTCCCCTTCTAACCTCTTTGGAGCAGTTCCTCAGAGCAATCTGAAATGCTGTCTTCTGGGCTATAGTCCTCATTTTACCCCATATAAAATTTAATGCACAATTCTTCTATTGTACATTTTTCTTCAGTCATTATAGTCAGTGGGAGGCATTTTGTTTTTTTTAAAGTCCTCAGTGATTCTAATGTTTAGTCAAAGTTAAGAATCACAGTTGTCTTCCTCCCATTTTTCTATTGGTTGTTTATTTTTCTAATTGTTTTTTGGAAATTCATTATATATTCTGATGTTAATATTTAACTTTTACATGTGTTTACAGGGATTCCCTATACCCTATATTTAATGATTCTGCAACTTAATGAACTCTTTCAGGAAAGACTATTAGCACAGCATTTCAAAAGAAATTCATAGTTTTTAAGACACCTACCCTAGAACATATAGCATAATCACCACACACAAGCATATATACATAAATATATTAAAAATTATGGAGAACATAACATAAAAACATCATATAGCTATTAAATTGAAAAAGATCACAAGTATTGATAGTGTGAGTTTCTTCTTTGAAAAAAAGTTAAGCATAAGGCCTTAGATATAGCAGCTTCAGTAAATTTTATTAAATAAAGATAAACTTTTGAATAATTTTTTAATAAGCAAATACAAATATATCCTTAATCTTTTTCTAGTGGTAACTTTGCATTACTGTGACTAGAGGGGAATTAATAAAATAACTACTAATAAAAAGTAGAAAAATATACCATCATATAGTCAGAAACTCTGAATCTTTCAGGTTTAGCACTTCATTTATTCAATTATTATTTAATGGAAAACCTGCTACATGCCAGGTACTGGGATTAAGTATCCATAGAAGACAAGGTGACTGAAAATTTTAATCCTGTATTTGAATAGGGCTCTTGAGGAGAAATTATGTATGTTTTTATAATGTTCCCCCTCCCCCAGAAATCCAGCCAACAAATTTATAGGAAAGGATCTAAGACTGGTGCTAGCCAGGACATCGGAGCAGAAAAAGAAGTATTTGATGAATACGATTTTCAAACTAACCTTAAATCAAAATACATCTCAAGAAATGACAGAGGGTGTCACAAAAGCTCCAAACTACATCTCCCAGTGCTCTGTGGACTTGTGCTGGATTTGTGAAGTCCAGTGGTCATTGCCAATAGCAGAAGCAGTGAGTCTGCACCTGCCTGGTGGTCTCTGTCTACAGAACAAAAAAGCAGTCAGGATTGGGAAGACATCATATACGGCTTCTAACAATTCTAGACCTGCCCTCTGCTGTGTCACAATTCAATTGTTTGTGTGAAAACTGGCTAGACAGATCAAAGACCCTGTGTGTGTGTGTGTGTGCTCAGCTGCTCAATTGTGCCCAACTCTTTGCAACCCCATGTTACAGTTCACCAGCCTCTTCTGTCCTGGAGATTTTCCAGGCAAGAATCCTGGAATGGGCTGCCATTTTCCCAAACAAGGGATCGAACCCACATCTCCGGTGTCTCCTGCATTGCAGGCGGATTCTTTACCACTGAGCTGTCGGGAAAGTCTGAGCCCTGTAACTACTTGTCAATGTGTTTATGAAACATGGGAACTATAGAAGCACCAGGTAAGCCTTTGTTTACTATGAATTTCCCTTGTAGTAAGAGTTAAATGCTGTGTGAAATTTTTGATTAACAATTCTTAGAGTGAGTTTCTGATGAAATTATTACTGAGCTGGAACTCAAATTTCTTGCCGCCCTACAGGCCAGCAAGTTGAGAGACAAAGTGTTGAGGCAAGGAATAGCACTTTATTTGGAAAACTGGCAAACTGAGAAGATGGCAGACTAACATCTTAAAGAACCGTTCCATTTGGGTTTGAAAACAAGCTTCTTCTATCCTACAGAGGGGTAGATGAGAGAGAGAGTAAGATCAAAAGCTGAAGGGCTGTTGCAGAGTTCTTGGAGCCTGCCAGACCTTGAAGCTGACATGTTAATTCTTTGGTTTTGCAGCATTTGTTCACAGTAGGCCTGGACTGTTGTTCCTGTAAGTCTTCAACAAGTGTCATTTCCTGTCCTAAGACAAGTGTTCTTTCCTGTCCTGCAACCGCTTATCTCTTTATGAAATATGTGATCACTAAGCAAAGGAGAGTTATCGTCTAGTAATTCATACTTCAAGCTATAGGTCACAATCCTTTTATGATTAATGTCCCTGTGTGCAGAATTAGCAAGGCAATTAGCTGTAAAGTGCAAAATTTAGAGCTTAAAAGAAAGATTCACTATGGAGTCAGATTAGTTCTTCCTTGTTACAAGAAGACATTGCAAAATAATTATTTATAGAATAAAAATAACTTGTCTATAGATCGTGCAAATCAGTTTACATTATCAAGGGAAACAGCCTGCCTTGGTAAATCCTGCTTTGGGATGAAAGCAAAAGATAACTGCAAAAGATCAAAGACAAACGGGTCCCAAATGCTTGGTTGCCATTTTCTAGTTTTCTATCCATAGGGAAATGAAACAAATTACATGTAATAAGCAGCATATAGGAAAAGGGAAGTTTCTATCATCCTTAGAGAAAAAGAAAACTCACATTAAAGGATACTTCTATGGGCACAGAAGTAAAAATGTGTTGAAAGGAGGTTAGTGATATTTCTGATCATTCAGTTTCAACGTGTGGTGGGTTTTGACCACCAACAAGTGATTTGGGGCACCAGCTGAGTGTCCTACAATTTGACTCAATTAAGACACTATCTGCCTGGAGATAACCTCAGATCCCATGGGTTATGGGCTCCGTCTTACAAGTCTGTCTCCCTCTGACGTGCATTCTCAGTCACTTCAGTCCTGTCTGACTCTTTGCAATCCCGTGGACTGTAACCCTCCAGGGTTCTTTGTTCTTGGGATTCTCTAGGCAAGAATACCAGAGTGGGTTGCCCTTTCCTCCTACAGGGGATCTTCTGACCCAGCTAAGGAACCTGGGTCTCCTGTGTTGCAGGCAGATTCTTTACTGCTAAGTCACCAGGGAAGCCCTTTCTCTCCCACTTCAGATGCCAATTCCAAGTCCAGGTTAGCTCTGCTTCTGACCCAGCCGGATATAAGTCAGAAGTTCCCATGACCAGTTTCTTTGGTTCAATTAACTTCCTAGAGTGACTGAAAGAACATAGGAAAATTTTTTGCTTATTAGATTGCAGATTTGTTACAAAAAGATATAACTTACGAACAGCCTGATGGAAGAGACATACAGGGCAAGCTATGGGGAAAGGATGAGGAGCTTCCATGCCATCTCTGAGTACATTGATCTCCAGAATCTCCACCTTTTAACCAACTTAGAAGCTCTCAGAATCCCATCATTTTGGGTTTTATGTTCATTACAGAGGCTTGATGATCAAATAATAGTGAGACATTGGTGTTAAACTCCAGCCTCTCTCCCCTCCTTAGGGGTCGGGGTGGGACTGAAAGTTTTAACCTTCCAATCACTTGGTTGGTTCTCTTGGCAACTAGCCCCCATCCTTTTATGTGGCTTAAAAGTCACTTAACAGAACAAAAACAAAAAACAGAACAAAAGACAGCTTTGTCACTCTCAAAGCTTAGAAGTTTCTTGAAGAGTCTTAGGAGGGTTCCTCTGGTGGCTCAGTGGAAAAGAATCTGCATTGCCAATACAAGAAACAGGAGTTCAATCTTTGGATTGGGAAGATCCCTGGAGAAGGAAATGGCAACCCACTCCGGTATTCTTGCCTAGGAAATCCCATGGACAGAAGAGCCTCATGGACTGCAGTGTTGGACATAACTTAGAGAGTGAAAACATAAATGCATGGATTTTAGGAGCTCTGGGCCAGGAATAAGATCAAATACATACTTCATATTTTAAATTATAATATCACATGAACAGAAAAGACAACAAAAACTCTTAAATGGCTACTTGGGGGAAGGGAAGGGGCTAGATGTAGAGGACAAAGAAAGGGGTACTTTGCCTCTGTCTTTCATTTCCTCAAAATACTTGAATTTTCTATAGTGGCAAGTCTTCACATATTATTTATGTGTTAAAATTAAGGCAACCTTTTAAAAAAATCTGAACATAATTAATCAGTTAATAACAAAATTATACTTGTTTTTCAGGTCTGATGTAAAAATGTACTCATTCACTCAATCATTCATTAAGTTCCTAATTATCAAGTTCATAAACTACCAAACAAAAGGGCCTCAGCAATGAATAAGCTGGATTTACTCCCTGGTATGACAGAGTTCAAATCCTGATGGAGAATGGCACAGGATGAATATCTAAGCCACAGTTCACTAGGAGTGAAGGTGCTTCAACCTAGGACTATCTGAGGAGATGAGCTCACATTGAAAGGCCAGGCAAGAAACAGTCAGACAGGATTTAGTGACTTGATAACAACAGCAAATGACAACAAAATACAAACAGATTCTGCCCTGGGCACAGACTCTGAATTCCCAGACCTTAGAGCAACAGGACAGGGGAGGCTGACCCTTCCTGTAAACCCTAGACACTAACAAAGAAGTTTCTTAGTAGACCACAGGGGCTTTAGGCCAGTCTGATCCTGGGGGCAATACATTTGGAAAATGGAAATATTACTCAGGCTCTTCACAAAATACACTTGAAATACATTTTCTGGTTAGCTGTATGAAGCCCTGCTATCCTTCCCCAAGGATAATGGCTAATTTCCAAACAGCCTTTCCATTCCACGGCTTCCTCTTTCCTACTTTCCACTGGTAAGCCCTGAAATACTTCTCCATACCAGAGCATCATTTTTAATCCCTGAGAGTCACAACCAAACACCTGCCTGCCTGACTCATGAGAGAAATGACTCATGGCTTTCTGACAGAAAAATGTAGGAACTATGAGGCAGGACTCATTGTTTTTACTCTCTCTAAATGTGTTGGAAGCAATCTGACCATCTATTACCTGTAATGCCAGTTTGTGGTCTATTCCTAACTACGTTGTTTATGTACGGCATTTAGGGAGAAGGGAAAGAAAGGGTTGCTAGCATCTGAGTGTCTGAAGCTGCTTTGGTTATAGAACTCATATTAGATCATCTATTCTGTGGAAGAGGTTTCCCAGGTGGCTTAGTGGTAAAGAATATGCCTGCCAATGTAGAAGACGTGAATTCGACCCCTGGATTGGGAAGATCCCCTGGAGAAGAAAATGGCATCCCACTCGAGTATTCTTGCCTGGAGAATTCCGTGGACAGAGGAACCTGGCCAGCTGCAGTCCTTAGGGTCGCAAGAGTTGGACTCAACTTAGTGACTAAATAACAACAACAACATTTCTGTGGAAGAGTCTGAAACTTTGGTACTGAGGCCTACTGGAGGCATATTCAGTTAACATTTTCTCTAAGACCACAGTTCTATGCTAAGTCAACTATTGCTTTACTCATCAAGGACTAGGGTTGTTATGTTTTAATGGAAAGCATGGCTTTTGATGTCATTTATGCCTGGACCTAAGTCCCAGAATCTGAGGGATTCTGATGTGTATGTGTCTGAGATTTTGTTGCTTGTTGCTGAAGGACTAAAATGAGAAAATACATGTTAAGTGATTAACACTGTGTCTATTAGGCATATTTTGCTGTGATAATAATCCCCCTTATTTCTCAGAGTTTTGCAGGTAAGTTATGGTTGGTTTCTAGACGTCCTTTCATTTGGGGACCAAGGTTGTAGGAGCAGCTCCTTTATGGGGTATGCTTGTCTCATGGTGGTGGACAGGAGCAGAACAGAGCTAGCAAAAACCTGGAATTGGTACTAGCACACTGTCACTTCAGCCACAGTCCATTGTACAAAATAAGTTCCTATGTGAAGGGAGGGGAGGATGAATATTTGAGAAACAGTAATACAATCTATAAGCTAAGCTGGAAAAATGACAGTTACTTACACGTTAGCCTCCATCCTTTCCCAATGCCTGTAGGAGTCAATAAATAAATGTGTCAATGATAAGCCAACTCTGTAGCTAGCCTAAAATTGTGACATAAAGTTGGTTGGCTGCTCTCCATGCTGAACCCAAATACCTTTGCCTTCATCAGTTTTATTGTTCAAGAACTGTTCCACCATTTCCAGATCTACTCCCAAATTCCTCACTCCAACCACTTGCTTCACTCTCCCCTGCAATACCTCAGTTAACCTTGTGCCCAGACAACTAACTGGTGAAGAAACCCACTTTCCACCCTCTCCATAACTCTAACAGCCCTGGGACCACATAGGATCCTGCCACTCTAGGCTCTGTTTGCTAGGCACAAAATGATTATATGAGCCAGAATTTGACATCAGTCACCAACATCTTTGCCACTGAAACAGTGCATTAAGCATAAACACTTAGCCTGAACTATCCAAATAACTGAAAAATAGTCTATAGTCACATGGCCATATCACATTGTTATTTTTGAATGTAAGTGTACATTTTAATAAATTCTGGTCTTTAAATGACTTTTCAGTAATATAGTTATTGGGGGAAGGAGGGAATTTGAGGTGGGCACAAGAACTAGTTGGCAATCCTAACTAAAAGGAATGGAAGACTTCCCCGGTGATCCAATGGTTAAGAATCTGCCTGCCAATACAGGGGACACAGATTTGATCCCTGGGTCTGGGAAGATTCCACTAAGCCTGTATTCCACAACTACTGAGCCTGAAAGCCCTAGAACCTGTGCTGTGCAATGAGAAGCCACTGTAAAGACTGCCTACATCTAGAAGTAAAATACCCTTATTATCAGAGATAGGGAAACAGGGCTGAGAAGCCTGTATAACCAAACGTTGCTACTTTTAAAATTTACTAGCCAAAACTGTTTAGATTCTTCACAACTGAGCACCCAAAACATGTTTCTTTGTCCTGTCAATACTTGTCAATTCATCACAAATGTATTATTTCTTTGTCTAAAAAGTTTAAAAGCAGCCTGCTTTGGCCACTTCTTAGGTCCCATTTCTATGGACCTGTGTGTGCACAAATTAAAATCTGTTTCTCCTGTTAAACTGTCTTGTGTAATTTAATTATTAGTCCAGACACAAGTACTCATGAGGGGTAGGGGAAAATTCCCCCCTCCCTGATGATGGTATTAGAAATGAGGAGGGAGTGACAGATGGTGGAGTTACAGTCCCTTTGTTTGAGCACTTCCAAGGACCAATGACATGGGAATTTTCAATGGTTTACTGAGCAGTTAACTCACAGCTGTGCTAAGCAAAGAGGGTGCACAATTACAGAGGCATATTTGAGTGGTATTTCTGAGCAGTGAATACTTTTTTTCTAGTTGGTCTAGACCATGAGATGGTCTTGGACTTTGAGCCAATCTGAGAGTCCTGGGACATTTTAAGTCTCTGGGAAAATGAACAACCTTCCAGCCAGTTTGCTTTCTTTTTTTGTTAATGTTGTTCATTGACTTTATTTTTTATTTGGTTGCTTATTTATTTTTGGCTGTGCTAGGTCTTCCTTGCTGCATGCAGCCTTTCTCTAGTTGTAGCGAGTGGGGGCTACTCTTTAGTTGAGCTATGCAGGCTTCTCATTGTGCTGGCTTCTCTTGTTGTGGAGCACGGTCTCTAGGTCTCTAGGCAAACAGGCTTCAGTAGTTGTAGCCCGTGGGCTCAAGAGGGCAGATTCAGTAGTTGTGGCCAAGGGGCTTAGTTGTTTCATATCATGTGGGATATTCATGAACCAAGGACTGAACCAGTGTCCCCTGCATTGGCAGGTATATTCTTAACTGCTGGACCACCAGGGATGCCCCACTATTTTGTTCTTTTTTAATTGACTTTGTTAAATGATTCATGAATTAGGCTGCAACCCATCTAACAAGTAGGAAGTGCTTTTCAGCCAGTTTCTAATAACTTTTAAAAAATATTTATTTATTTGTGGTTGCATTGGGTCTTCATTGCTGCATGTAGGCTTTCTTTAGTTGCAGTGGGTGGGCTTCTCATTGCAGTGGCTTCTCTTGTTGTGGAGCATGGGCTGTAGACTACTCAGGCTTCACTAGGTGTGGGCTTCCCTTGTAGTTCAGTTGGTAAAGACTTTGCCTACAGTGCAGGATATCCGGGTTTGATTCCTGGGTTGGGAAGATCCCTTGGAGAAAGAAGTGGCAACCCACTCCCGTAATCTTGCCTGGAGAATCCCATGGACAGAAGAGCCTGGCAGGCTAGAATCCATGGGGTTGTAAGAGTCCCACATGACTTAGTAACTAACCCCCCTCCCCCTAAGCTGCTTTATTTGTTAATTAAATAAATATGAATAAAGTTTTCATGTATGCCCATTACATTACTATGAGATAAAGAATGTGAAGTGTGTCATCAGAACAGAAAACCCAAATCTGGTAGTCAGGGAAGGCTTTCTGGAAGAAATGACATCTAACCCAAAAGACGGGTAGAAATTATTCAAGTAAAGAGGGGAAGGAAGAGTGTTTCAGTCAGCGGGAACAATAAGAAATGGTGGAAGACTGAAATTCAGTTATTATGCAGGAGCCCACAGTGAGGGTGGCAGGAAATCTGAAAAAGTTGGAAAGATGGGCAGAGGCCTTGGTGTCAGGTTAAGATGTTTAGACTTTATATTAAGGTAAGATAAGAGCATTAAACATTTTAAGGAGGGAGGTGCTCATGACCAGATTTTAGTTTTAGAAAGATTATTCTTTCTAAGGATGGAGTAAGATGATTGGCTTTTCCTTTTAGAAAGAAAAAGGAGTTAAGGGAGGTCTAAAAATATTTAAGGAGGGTACCATTGTAAGGTTTTAAGGAGAGTAACAAGATGAGATATGCATTTCAGAAGGAGTTCTAAAAGGTATAAAAGGTTAACTAACTGGTGACCCAGAAGAAGCAGAGTCAAGTTGAGAGTCAAGACCTCCATCATGTCCTACCTCTGCTTTCTTTGCCAGTGCTGCAGCCAGCCCCTGAAACTGAATCACTCCATGGAGCCCTCCCAGGAACCTGGAGCTTTGATGTTCATCTCAGCTCAGGGACAGACAAGAGAAACACAGGAGGGAGGTCCTTCCTCCAGGGAGGAGGCAAACTTTGAAAATCTACAGGATGGTGCCTTTTGCAGGACTCCTCACTCCCCCAGAGGTGGGATGTCCTGGGACTACTCCAACTTCACCCTGCTTGGGAGGTTGGAGCCCCAGAGGAGTCTCAACAGCATCCAGAAGACTATTAGGGACAGTTTTGACATCCTTTCTGGTGAAATAGAGGTGGACCACCCTCTGTGTGTGGACTGTACTGACCATCTTTTAGAGGTACTGGACACTGAACTTGCCATCACAGAATCTGATGTTCAGGACTACAAATGCTGTTTGGAGACCAAGGAGTGGATGAGTGAGGATGAGAGGAAGATGCTGCAGGAGAAGCTGAAGGGCCTGGAGTTGGAGGAAGCGAGGCTACTCCAGGAAGTGGCAGAGGTGGAGAAAAACCAAGAAAGGGTAGCAGCTGATCTCGAGGCAGCCCAGGCAGAGACTAAGATGCTGGAGGAGCAGGAAAAGCAGTACTGGAAGGACTACAGTAAACTGAAATGGCAACAATTAGAACTACACGAGGAGCTGAGCAGTGTGGAGATGCGACTACAGTATGCCCAGATCCAGTGGAACCAGTTGGAGAAAACCGACATCTTTAATGCCACCTTTGAGATCTGGCATGACGGCCCGTTAACCATCATCAATAACTTCAGGTTGGGCTGCCTCCCCACTGTCCCTGTGTGCTGGAGTGAGATCAGTGCGGCCTGGGGACAGACCGCCTTGCTGCTCTTTGCCCTGGCCAATACAATTGGACTGGAGTTTCAGAGGTACCGACTCTTCCCCTGCGGAAACCATTCCTACCTGAGGTCTTTAACAAATGACTGTGCCGAGTTGCCGTTGTTCTCTAGTGGGAAGCAGAATGTTTTCTTAGATAATAAATTTGATCAGGCTATGGTGGCTTTCCTGGACTGCATGCAGCAGTTCAAGGAAGCGGCTGAGAGAGGTGAGTCAGGTCTCTGTTTGCCCTACAAGATTCATGTGAAGAAAGGCCTGATGGAAGACCCTGGAAGCAGCAGTGGATTCTATCCCATCAGAACCCACTTGAACACGGAGGAGGACTGGACAAAGGCACTCAAGCTCATGCTTACAAATTTTAAGTGTATTCTCACTTGGATCTCCTTAAGGTATTGTCGAAAATAATTTATTCTACGAGGGGGAGATTATTTTTTTGATTTAATATATTTTATTTGTGAAAATGTTATCATAAAATTTAAAACTGAAGCATGTGTGTTTATATATTTTAGGTTGTGCTGGTTCTTTATTGCTGTGTGTGGGCTTTCTCTAGTTGTGCGGAGAAGGGGTTACTCTTCCTTGCGGTGCTCGGGTTCCTGATTGTGGTGGCTTGCTTCCCCTGTTGTGGAGCACAGGCTCTAGGTGCGTGGGCTTCATCAGTTGTGGTGCTCGGGCTCGGCAGTTGTGGCTCATGGGCCCTAGAGCACAGGCTCAATAGCTGTGGCCCATGGGTTTTAGTTGCTCCTTGGCATGTGGGATCTTCCCGGATTAGGGATCGAACCCATGTCCACTGCATTGGCAGGCAGATTTCTATCCACTGCACCACCAGGGAAGTCTTATAATAGGGTTATTTAAAAAATGAACGGCCACCCAGGCACTAACTTAAGATTAAAGCATTATCCAGAGCAACCCCAAAGTTACTGCTGTCTTCCCCAGCACATGTGTCCTCTCATTTTCCCTAAACATTCAAAAGGACAAAGATTAAGTCACAAGATGACAAGACTATTTCTCCATTAAAATGGAATAAAGATTGCAGAAAAAAACTGAAATGGGTGTGTGGGGGGTTGCTGATGAGAGGATGGGGTATTAAGGAGAGGGGTGCTGATGTGCTCAATCGTGGCCGACTCTTTGCGACCACATGGACTGTAGCCCGCCAGATTCCTCTGTCCATGGAATTTTCCAGGCAAGAATACTAGAGTGTGTTTCCATTTCCTTCTTCAAAGGAGAGAGGTGGAGGTCTTTAATTTTTTATGAGGAAAGTACTTGGGCCATTGTCTGTAGAACTTTGGAGTCAGGAGGTGAATATTAAAAGATAATTACATTTCTGCTGCGATATAGTAAGCCCTCTTCATCCCAGAAAAGCTTTCAATAAACTTTTCCACTTTCTTCAGTGATTTAAAGTGAGAAGTGAGTCTCTGAGCAGTGCTGTTATGCTGAGACTAAACCTTAGGTGAGGGGCTGTGGAGACCAGGGAATAGTAGCAATTCTACTGCCTAATGCTCAGGTAAGGGTCACCAAATGAACCCTTACAGAGAGCTGCAGATTGTAAAAGTCAGAGGATTCTGCAAATTGTGGGACTTTCCTGGTGACTCAGTGGTTAGAACTCTGTGTTTGCCCTGTAGGGGGCACAGGTTCGATCCCAGGTTAGGGAACTAAGACCCCTGCATGCAGCTGCACCATGCATTGATGCCAAGTTTTTTTTTTTTATTTTAACAAAATACAAAAATTTCAAAAAGCCTATTGAGTCATGTCATTTACTCTATTCTTCATCGCTCTCAAAAGAAAGTCCCACATTCTTACCGTGACTTTTAGCCTGGGTAATCTTTCCTTCCTGTCTCTCTAGGCTCACCTCATATTTCTCCCAGCTCCTTTCTGTTCCCAAATATGCTAACTTCACTCTCCTTCTGCCTTTTGCCCATGCTCTTCCCTGTATGTTTTCTAAAATTTATTTTTGGTGTGTCAGGTCTTTGTTGCTGTGCCTGGGCTTTCTCTAATTTCAGTGAGCTGGAACCTATTATAGAGAGTGAAGTGAGGCAGAAGGAAAAACAATACGGTATACTAATGCATATATATGGAATTTAGAAAGATGGTAACGATAACCCTGTATGCAAGACAGCAAAAGAGACACAGATGTATAGAACAGTCTTTTGGACTCTATAGGAGAGGACAAAGGTGGAATGATATGAGAGAACGGCATTGAAACATGTAAATTATCATATGTGAAATGAATCACCAACCCAGGTTTGATGCATGATACAGGGTGCTCAGGGCTTGTGCACTGGGGTGACCCAAAGGGATGGAATCGGGAGGGAGGTGGAAGGGGGTTATGGAAGGGGAACACATGTGTACTCATGACAGATTCATGTCAATGTATGGCAAAAACAACACAACAATGTAAAGAAAATAAATAAAATAAAAATAATGGGGAAAAAAGTAATTGCAGTGAGCGAGTGCTATACTCTAGTTGCAGTGTGTGGGCTTCTCATTGTGGTGGCTTCCCCTGATGTGAAACAGAGGTGGGCTCTAGGACGCGTGGGCTTTAGTAGCTGTGGCACACGGGCTTAGTTGCTCTGTGGCACGTGAAATCAGGATCAAGGATGGAACCCACATCCCCTGCACTGGCAGGCACATTCTTTACCACTGAGCCACCAGGAAATCCCTAATAGCTACTTTAGTTTAGTGGTCCAGATGATGCCTAGAAAGACTCTCATACATATTAAACATCTGTCAGTTGAAATCATTGTGGAAAATAAGAACAGGAAGTTGACTAATTTGTATGGACTCAAGGCTTCCTGGGTAGCTCAAATAGTAAAGAATCTGCCTGCAGTGCAGGAGACCCAGGTTCATCCCTGGGTCAGGAAGATCCCCTGGAGAAGGAAATGACAGTGCACTCCAGTATTCTTGCCTGGAGAATTCCATGGACAGAGGAGTCTGGCAGCTACAGTCCATGGAATTGCAAAGAGTTGGTCACAACTGAGCGACTAACACACACACAGATGTAATTAGGGGGCTTCCCAGGTGGTGCTAGTAGTAGAGAAACTGCTTACCAATGCAGGTAGATGTAAGAGGCACAGGTTCAATCCTTGGGTCGGGAAGACCCCCTGGAGAATGGCATGGCATCCCCCAGTATTCTTGCCTAGGAAATCTTATGGACAGAGGAGCCTGGTGGGCTTCTGTCCATAGGGTCACACGGAGTCAGATAGGACTGAAGCAACTTAGCATGCAAAAGTAATAGAAAACTCCTAGGAGATTAAGCTTCACTGGTGGCTCAGATGGTAATGAGCAGGAGACCTGGGTTTGGTCCCTGGGTCAGGAAGATCCCCGAAGAAGGAAATGGCTACTCACTCCAGTATCCTGGACATGGAGTTGTAAAGAGTCCTTTGTGACTGAGTGACTCTTTCACTTTCACTTTCCAGCCTTCAAACCTATTTACTGGAACAAATTAAATGCCATCTTAAAGAAATAATCAGATTAGTCTAGAAATGTGGCTACATGTGGCCGAGGTTTTAAGAAGCTGACATTTTTTTTTTTAAAGTAGGAAGTAGGTATTAAAAGAAAAAAAATGAGACATAAGAACTGAATATAATGAGAACCCTGAGATGGAAAAAAGGAGCCCCTGACTGCTCTCTCTGAGCTGGCTTGACTCTAACAGCTGGAGTTCTCGTGGATAACATATATAACTTCACAGAACAAAAGAATCCCCTCACTCTGTGACTGTGATGGAGCAAGAAAAGAACAAGTCTAGTCCATAGCGCTGTCTAAGAGACAAAAACAAGAACATTTCCAAACCACAAAAATGGCCAAACATTCTTCTTTCCTGCTCTGTTTCTTATGCTTTCAGATAAAAAAATCAAAATAATCATAGAATTGTCCTGGCTTCTGACAAGTCCAGGCAAAATCCCAAGAATCCACATTTTATTGAGATGCCACCTTCATTCCTTCCCTGTGGTGGCTCTTTCCCTCCTTGCAGAGAACTGATCAATCCAAATTTGTTCACATAGGTTTTCAGTCTTTGGTGGGAGGACAGCAATCACTTTGATTAGATCCTGGCTTGAAAAAGCAGTTCAGTTCTGTCACTCAGTCGTCTCTGACTCTTTGTGACCCCATCGACTGCAGCACACCAGGCTCCGCTGTCCATCACCAACTCCTGGAGTTTTTTCAAATCCTGTCCATCAAGTTGGTGATGCCATCCAACCATCTCATCCTCTGCTGTCCCCTTCCCCTCCTGCCTTCAATCTTTCCCATCATCCTTCCAATGAATATTCAGGACTGATTTCCTTTAGGATTGACTGGTTTGATCTCCTTGCAGTCCAAGGGACTCTCAAGAGTCTTCAACATCACAGTTCAAAAGCATCAGTTCTTTGGTGGTCAGCTTTCTTTATAGTCCAACTCTCACATCCATACATGACTACTGGAAAAACCATAGCTTTGACTAGACAGACCTTTGTTGGCAAAGTAATGTCTCTGCTTTTTAATTATGTCTAGGTTGGTCATAGCTTTTCTTCCAAGGAGAAAGTGTCTTAATTTCATGGCTGCAGTCACCATCTGCAGTGATTTTGGAGCCCCACAAAATAAAGTCTCTCACTGTTTCTATTGTTTTCCCATCTATTTGCCATGAAGGTGTGTGTGTGTGTGTGTATAGCAGAGTTTTATTAAAGTGAACAGCATGGATCACAAGTCCCTTGAAAGTCTACAATCTGACAGATAGGTTAGTAGTTCTAATTCCCCACACAATTATGAAATGGTCAAAGAGACCAGGAAAAAGTGACCCAGAAAGGAAGGTTCAGTCCATACGCTTTGCTCATTTTTGGTCGCTCCCCTCTCAGGGATCTTGGGTGTCTCTTGGCATTGGCAGGTCCATATAAACCCCTGACTAGGCTCCCCTTTTTGGGGTTGCCTTCAGCTATTACAAGGCACCAAGAAACCACAATGCAGGGCTCATCACTTGCTTCACTCAGGGCATGTCATTCATTCACACAAACACACTGTAGAGTTGGTAAAGCAGAAAATGTGTATACTGAGAAAGCAGAGAGGTTAGAGCTCTGAGTGTTCTTACCTTGTCCTGAAAATCCTGGACAAGCCCCCAAGATGATAGCTTACAGTGAACCGTGTTGGATTTGTGATCTCCAAAGAAGGTTTAGCTTCGGGACCAGGGACCAGGCTTGATCACTCAAGAGCTTTGGTGTAGAAGTTTTATTAAAGGGAAGAAGAGGACAGAGAGAGCTTCTGACGTAGACATCAGAAGGGGAATGAAGAGTGCCCCGTGAATGCTGAATTTTAAACCAACTTTTTCACTCTTCTCTTTCACTTTCATCAAGAGGCTCTCTAGTCTTTGCTTTTTGCCATAAGGGTGGTGGCATCTGCGTATCTGAAGGTATTGATATTTCTCCCGGCAATCTTGATTCCAGCTTGTGCTTCATCCAGCCTGACATTTCATATGATATACTCTGCATATAAGTTGAATAAGCAGGGTGACAATATACAACCTTGATGTACTCCTTTCCCTATTTGGAACCAGTCTGTTGTTCCATGTCCAGTTCTAACTGTTGCTTCTTGACCTGCATACAGATTTCTCAGGAGGCAGGTCAAGTGGTCTGGTATTCTCATCTCTTTCAGAATTTTCCACAGTTTGTTGTGATCCACACAGTCAAAAGCTTTAGTGTAGTCAAGCAGAAGTAGGATAAATTTGCCTGTCATTCCAGGTATCTCTTGATTTCCTACTTTTGCATTCCAGTCCCCTATAATGAAAAGGACATCTTTTTTGGGTGTTAGTTCTAGAAGGTCTTGTAGGTCATAATAGAGCTGTTTAACTTTAGCTTTTTTCAGCATTACTGGTTGGGACATAGATTTGGATTACTCTGATATTGAAATGTTTTTGCCTTGGAAACAAACAGAGATCATTCTGTCATTTTTGAGATTGCATCCAAGTACTGCACTTCAGACTCTTATGCTGACTATGATGGCTACTCCATTTCTTCTAAGGGATTCTTGCCCTGCCCCAGTAGTAGATATAATGGCCATCTGAGTTAAATTCACCCATACCAGTCCATTTTAGTTCACTGATTCCTAAAATGTCAATGTTCACTCTTGCTATCTCCTGTTTGATGACTTCCAGTTTACCTTGATTCATGGACCCAGGATTCCAGGTTCCTATGCAATATTGATCTTTACAGCATCAGACTTTACTTCCATCACCAGTCATAACCACAACTGGGTATTGTTTTTGCTTTAGCTCCATCTCTTCATTCTTTCTGGAGTTATTTCTCCACTCTTCTCAGTAGCATATTGGGCACATACCGACCTGGGGAGTTCAACTTTCAGTGTCATATCTTTTTGCTTTTTCATACTGTTCATGGAGTTCTTAAGGCAAGACTATTGAAGTGGTTTGCCATTGCCTTCTGCAGTGAAGTGAAGTTACTCAGTCATGTGTGACTCTTTGTGATCCCACTGACTGTAGCCTACCAGGCTCCTCTGTCCATGGCATTTTCCAGGCAAGTGTACTGGAGTGGGTTGCCATTTCCTTCACCAGGGGATCTTCCTGATCCCAACCCAAGGATCGAACCTAGGTCTCCCAGACTGCAGGCAGACACTTTACCCTCTGGCCACCAGGGAAGACTGCCTTCTCCAGTGGACCACAGTTTTTCAGAGCTCTCCACAATGACCCATCCACTTGGGTGGCTGTATGTAGCTTGGCTCATAGTTTCATTGAGTTAGATGAGGCTGTGGTCCATGTGATCAGTTCGATTAGTTTTCTGTGATTGTGTTCTTCATTCTATCTGCCCTCTGTGGAATAGGGATAAAAGGCTTTTGGAAGCTTCCTGATGGGAGAGACTGACTGGGGGTGAAACTGGGTCTTGTTCTGATGTCCATTCTCAGTGAATCTTTAATACAATTTTCTGTTGATAAGTGGGGCTGTGTTCTGCCGCTGTTGTTTGACTTGAGACCAAACTATGGTGGAGGTAATGAAGTAATGAAGTAATGATGAGCCCTTCAAAAGGTCCCATGAATGCACTGCTGCAGTCAGTGCCCCCAACCCTGAAGCAGGCCACTGCCAACCCATGCCTCCACAGCAGATTCCTGGACACTCACAGGCAAGTCTGGGTCAGTCTCTTGTGAGGTCACTGCTCCTTTCTGTTGGGTCCTGGTGTGTGCAAGGGTTTGTTTGTGCCTTCTGAGAATCTATTTCCCCAGCCCTGTGTAAGTTCTGTAATCAAATCCCACTGGCCTCCAAAGTCAAATTCCCTGGGAGTTCTCAGTCCCCTTGCCAGATCCTCAGATTGGGAAATCTCTTGTGGGTCCTAGAACTTTCTTAACAGTGTGAGAATTTATTTAGTATAATTGTTCTGCAGTTGGTGGGTTGTCTGCTCAGCAGCTCTATGTTGGGGTTAATGGTGACCTCCTTCAAGAGGGCCTATGCCGCACCCAGGACGGCTGCACCCAGAGCCCATGCCCCTGTGACAGGCCCCTTGAAAAAGCAACAGACAGCTCAAAGAGACATATTGGGAAGAATTACTGAAATTAGATCAGACAGAATTTGTCTTTCTCTGTACACCTTATTCTTTAATTTTTAAAAAGAAATATATGATGGTCAGTTATATACAAACCTTCTTTTTTTTAATTTGAAAAATGTCATTATCAGAAGTTAAAAAAAGCCCCAGCTCCTCAGCTATACTACTTATAAACTAAATAGAAAGTAGACATTCTCTTTAAACTTTCATCTTATCTTCTAAAACATGGAATTAATGGTAGTAATTTAATTGTGGGGGTTCACTGACAATATTTTAAGTTAGTAAAGTACTTGGCACATTTTATTATCATTTCTTGTTAAAACTATGAAGCTGTTGTAAACACCTTTGTACATAAGTTTGTCTACTTATATGAAATATGAGTATTTCCATATCATAAATTTCTGAACAGGGAATTTCTGAGTAAATGGATATGAATATTTTCTAAAATATTACATAATTTCTTCACCAAATATTGTTCTATAATGATAGCACACAGACCCACCCTGACACCCATGGAACCTAGAGCAGAAGCACCAGTGGAGTATGTATAAACACTTAAACCAAGCTACAGACTGTTCAACGACATACATTTTCATCTTCCAGCCTTGACAAATACACCTTCATCATCACCTCAAAGGCTAGCTTCAACTCTGGAATTCTCAGACACCTTGAAGTTCCAGGATGAGACAATACATGGTCTACAGTCCACAAACCATCTCCCCTCTTCTCCTGCCTCTGTCTCCTTTCCTCAGGGCAGAGTCTCTCATGCTTTACTGGGAGCACATCAGTTTCAAGCTTCATCCACAGCTCTGCAAGCAGCCATCCTTCAGTGACCCCTTCAGGCCAAAGGTCCAAGCAGCAAAATCCATCCTTAGGAAAACGGACTAAGGAGAGAGGCCTGTGTAGTTTCTGATATGGGTACTGGGCCACTTGCACAGAGAAGCCAGGGTCCTAGACAGGTGGAGTATGATCTCAAAGTGGAGGGGCATGGACTCCAGGCAGGCAGTCCTCTTAACCCCCTAGAATCTTACTCCAGTGGGGAAGTAGGCAGCAGATGAAGACTAGAATGGGGTTCTCTAAAATACAGAGAGGCCCCTCTTGCTCACGTTTAAGGAGGTATTTGTTTTATAAGCTTATATTCCTATTGAAGTTGCCTATTCCATCACAACATACTAACACTGGATTGTAGCAATTTTGAAAACATTTACTAATCTTTTACCTGAGAAAGTCCCAGTGTTTCAACATGAATTCCTATAATTATTGTTAAACATTTTGGTGTTTGCAACCATTTGGATTTCCTCTTTGTTGAACAAAGAACGTTTTGTTAATAATTTTTAATATTGTTCAATTGAATTCCAAGATTTTCTGTATACTAGGAAAGTTAGCAGTTTGTCATAAGGGTTGAAAACATCCCCCACTTTCAGGTTTTCTTTGATCATATTTGTAATTGAATTGGTTATCTAGAAGTCTTAGTTTCAATTTTTATGTAGTCAAAATTAGTATTCTTTTCTTTATGGCATCTGAGTTTTGTGTCATGGTGAAAAAGATGATCTCTATTCCAAGATTATAAAATTATACACCCACAGTTTATTTTCATCTAGCACAATAGTTTCACTGTTTTTACATTAAAATATTTGATGCATCTGGAATTTATTTTAATGTAAGACTTGATTTGGGTCTCATGTTCTCTTTTATTCCAAATGGCAAGCTCATTGTTTCAATTGCATTTATCAAATAATCCATCCTTTGGCACAAATGATCTAACTTGCCCCTGCTATAATCATGTTTTATCTCCCTAACAACACTCCACACTCAAGACAAAGACTTTATTTTCTTGGGATATCACATCAATGGGCAAGTCCTCAATAAATGTGCTGAGCACATTTACTAGCACAAATACTAGGGATAAATTGGAGGGCTTGCTGTCATCTAGTGAGAAAATGGTTATTACAAAGATTGAATGAAATATTGGGACTTTACTCATGGTACAGTGGATAAGAATCCACCTGCCAATGCTGGGGATATGGGTTTGATCCCTGGTCCAGGAAGATTCCACATCATGGAGCAACCAGGCCCATGCGTTACAACTACTGAAGCCTGGGCTCCATAGAGCCTGTGCTCCTCTACAAGAGAAGCTATCACAATGAGAAACCAGTGCATCACAAGTAGAGTGTAGCCCCTGATCTCTGCAACTAGAGAAAGCCCATGAGCAGCTACAAAGACACTCAGTTGTGTCCAACTCTTTGCAACCCTGGACTCTATACAGTCCATGGAATTCTCCAGGCCAGAGTATAGGAATGGGTAGTCTTTCTTTTCTCCAGGGGATCTTCACAACCCAGGGATTGAACCCAGGTCTCCCACATTGCAGGTAGATTCTTTACCAGTTGAGCCCCAAGGGAAGCCCACCCAGTGCAAACAAAAAAACTAAATAAATTATAAAAAAACTTTAGGTTGTTATTATATATATATATAAAGATTAAATGAACTAGTACCTGTAAAGTTCCTAGGATAGGATTGGTACATATTAAGGTACTACTGCTCTTCTTTTAGGACCTCCCTGGTGGCTCAGATGGTACAGCATCTGCCTACAATGTGGGAGACCCAGGTTTGATTCCTGGGTTGGGAAGATCTTCTGGAGAAGAAAATGGCAACCCACTCCAGTATTCTTGCCTGGAAAATCCCATGGATGGAGAAGCCTGGTAGGCTACAGTCCATGGGGTTGCAAAGAGTCAGACATGACTGAGCCACTAAACTTTCATTTTCACTCTTCTTTTGATTAGGTTAAAAATTATGCCCAATATCATATTTAGACAATGGCATTAACAACATAAGGAGAGAAGAACTTTTACCATTTTAGTCAAGAACTCTACTTCTTGCCAGCTTCAGTGCATGAGTCACTCCTTCCCTCCTACTCTTCATTACTTCTGAATCACACAGAGCCTAGCAAAGCAAATAGCTGTATGTGACCACTGACTCGGTGACCTCAGGTTCTCTTTTGTTTTTTAATTCACTTGGCTTACCATGAAGATCAAGATATTATGGAGGAAAAAAGAATAAAACACAATAGTAATTTTTTTTGTTTGATTGTTTTTATTTTTGCTTGTTGTAACCATAGTAACGAAGAAATAAGCTTTTTCAAAGTCTGTGTTGATTCCATATTTACCAATATGTAATCCTAGCTGTGTTACTTTCCCCAAGTCTATTTCCTGCTATGTCTCTGTTGATCTCTAAGCCTGCATATGAGATTTCTAAGCAGGTACTGTCATGTAACAAAGAGACTACTTCCTATTTATTTCCCACCAAGCTTTCTGAGGGCAGAACTTCTCAAAGAAGACTGATTATCACATGAATCAAGTTAAAGCTCCTAGACATTCCTGGGCAGTATGAACACTCTTCCCCACCCCCTCCCACCCTCATTTTGGAGAATTGCCCTAATTATAGCGAATCTGTGTTCATTCTGATTCTGCTCTAGTGAAACTAATTTAACAAACATATTTTGAGCAAATACTTTTGCCCAGCATGGTCCTGAGTGGTTGAAGCACCCTGGAAAGAGCACGGGCTTCGCAAGCAGACAAATCTAGTTTGGGAAGATAGTCCACCTTGGGCCCAGTGAAGTTGCTCAGTCTCTTTGTCAGTTTCCTCATCTATAAAACTCGATCGTGTGATTTGGAACAATCCAAGAACAAATGGATAGCCCACTGTAGCAGAATAATCCATTCAAGCAAGATCTGGGGCTTGCCTGGTGGCTCAGATGGTAAAGAATCTGCCTGCAAGGCAGGAGACCTGAGTTCAATCCACTCCAGTATAGCAACCCACTCCAGTATTGTTGCCTGGAGAATTCCATGGACAGAGGAGCCTGGTGGGCTACAGTCCATGGGGTCATAAATAGTCAAACTGAAGTGACTTTGCATGCACACGTAGATCATTTTAAACCTCCTTCCAACTGTAATATTCTATAATTTTGAAATGCCTATGTATGTAGAGCTAGAAGAAACCATTTCTTCCAGAATCACAGCCAATTATTTCTGTATTAAATTAGGTTATAAGTTAAAAGTAACACATGCAGTTGAAAAGTGAAAGTAAGAGTCACTCAGTCTTGTCCCAAACTTTGTGACCGCACAGACTGCAGCACACCAGGCTCCTCGGTCCATGGGATCCTCCAGGCAAGCCTACTGGAGTGGAGTGCCATCCTTTCCTAGGGGCCTGGGTCTCTGTCATTGCAGGTAGGTTCTTTAGTGTCTGAGCCACCACAGGAGTTACTATTTTTTTTTTTAAATTTCATTGTTATTGAATGACAAACTGGCACTTGCCGAGAACATTTGCCATTTGCCTCTGGGAACCGAATCCTGTGCTGCTGCAGCGTTGACCTTTGACACGCCCTGAAGGGAGGTCTGGTGAAGAATGAGACACTTTTGCTCCAGGAATACTGGTGGAATAGGCCTTTAGATAGTTAGATATTTTCAGGAGTTGATTTAATGAGCTCAATCCTTGCATCTGTTCATATCTAGAAAAGCCCTAAATCCCTTCATGGTGACATCAGCTCCTTGTGACTAGCAGAAAACCTTTTGTCAGATAAATACTTGATTGCATGAACTGTCCCTTCACCAAAATCCTGTATATTGACCTTGCCCCTTACCTCTTTGGAGCAGTCTCTCAGAGCTACCTGAGGTACTGTCTCCTGGGCTGCAGTCCTCATTTTGCCCCCAATATAATTTAACTCGCAGCTCTCACATTATGCCACTTTAAGTCACCAGCTATTTTTTTAAGTTATGAAATTCCTATTTGAGAAAGAGAAAAGTACATACCTTCATACCAGGGACCTGGCCTGGTACTTACAAACCAGTGTCTTCCTGGTGAACATAACAACTTCATAGAGCAACTACATCAGACAAGGCCACTGTGACTATCCACGATGGATCAAGATAAAAACCAGACCACTCTGTAATCATGTCTGAACACAGGCAAAAACACAGGCATTGTCCAAGCGACAAAAGCTACCCAGACCACAAAAATGACCAAAGAGCCCCTAACTTGGCTACTATGAGTGATTGCTATTTCTTCACCAATCACAGCTTTAGCCTTTTGTCATTCTTCTTCTCTTATAGATAAGATTGGAGAAGGCAACGGGCAGCCCACTCCAGTGCTCTTGCCTGGAAAATCCCATGGATGGAGGAGCCCTGTGAGCTGCAGTCCGCGGGGTCACTAGAAGTCGGACATGACTGAGCTACTTCACTTTCACTTTTCACTCTCATGCATTGGAGAAGGAAATGGCAACCCACTCCAGTGTTCTTGCCTGGAGAATCCCAGGGATGGGGGAGCCTGGTGGGCTGCCATCTATGGGGTCATACAGAGTTTGACACCACTGAAGCGACTTAGCAGCAGCAGCAGCAGCAGCATAGATAAAATTTATTTAAATACCTAAGTATGGAATTTCCCCTGCTTCCTGACAGCATCCAATTCAAAGCAAATCCTTCTGCTTTAAACCCTTTCCAAATCACCAACTCAAGTCCGAATCCCATAATACCTTTATATCACCTCTTACCAAGACCCGTGTTTTCCATTGAGTGTGTTTCCCTTCACTGTAATGGGCAATAACCCCAACTCGTTTAACGATAGCTCTGCTTCTGGTGACCTTTGGCTGGAGATCATTAACACATTCAAAGCTGAACTATTCTCCAGAAAATTACCAAATGACCAATTTCCAGTGCTTTTTACCTCTCAGAAAAGAAGCCCAGAGACTTCTTAAAGCAGAATATAGTTCAGCTTCATTATTTCTGCAGTTATAGAATATTTAACTTAGCTTCTTAGGGCTTGGAAATACCCACACAGGTATCTGTCCAACGCACATCATAAAGCCTAAGAGACTTCATAACTTTGGTAGGTGTGTGCATATGAAACTGATACAATGTTGCAAAACAACTAAACCTCAATGAAAAAAAAATGTTTCTTTTCTTTTTTTTAAACAAAGATTTAAAAGAAACCTAAATGGTTGAATCCAAATTGTCTGAAAATACCTCAGTCAGTTGGGGGAGAGGGTGGGGTTTGATAGGGGAGCAATGTAGGGTGGAGTGTGGGGAGTGATTTCCAGTCAAAGGTCACCAGAAGAGAACTATCATTAAACAAGTTGGGTTCTTGCCCATTTTAGTGAAGGGGAACACACTTAACAGACAACATGGGTCTTGGTAAGAGCAGTGCAGAGGAAAGTGGGATTCAAAGCTGGGAAGAAGGGAATCCCACTTCACTGACTACCATGAGAATAGAAGCCCCTGGAATTGTGTAGGATGGCAAGCCTGGATTAAAGGGTTAGGTGAAGAGTAGCTAGAAATGTTAAAAGAGTTTCATGCAACACAAAGATTAACTAAAGGGCATCTAAAATTGTCAATCAGATCAGAATGCTTAACTGCTGAAGATGCTGAAATGAGGAATGCAAAAAAAGAAGAAAAAACCCAATAAAAGAAAACACAACTTCCAAATCCTTCATGCTGCCATGGCAACTGGAGCTCACAATGATGGCATCATAAAGGCAGCTGGATTTGAGCACATGTGACTGTTGGGAGCTGGAGGGTGGGGAGGAGGATGAAGGCAAGATCCCACCATGAGGGAAATGGAAACTGGGCAAGGGAAAATGCACACTAATCCTGGTAACAAAAATAAAATTGGTCACAGCTGTTAGCTGTAAAAGAGGAATAAGTGGATCTTACTTTTTGCATGATGTCTTTTCACCAGAGATTGTTAAAACACACTTAACTATCACCGATTCATTCCTTGAACACCTCGCTGAGAGTGCTGTCACCTCTTTTACGGGCAATATGGTCAGTTCAGTGACTCATGATTAGGGGAAAAAGGTATAAAATATTCCATAGCAACTGGCCATTATACTAAATATGAGTTTACAAACTCATTTGAACCCCCATATTCTCCTATACCAAAAGGTCTCTAAATTTATTCAGTAAAGCTTAACATTAAAAGAAGTTTTTATCTCAAAATAGGGCTAAATGAAATGCATTGTTAAATCTTGGTAAGGGGTATGGGGGAGCTTCTTGTGCTATTCTTGCAGTTTATCTGTACCTTTGAATTCTATCAAAGCATAAAGGACAACAAAATAACCAGAGCAGCTATGTCCAGTGCTTTTCTCAGGTCAGGGCTTTCTAGCTGTGGCGTCCATTGCCATGGCCCAGTGCCAAGTCTAAGGCTTTGCCCACAGTGGTGGCCAATCTGCTGTTGCACAAGTGGCATTCAGTGAACGACAGCAACTGTTACTGAATGTGCTCTGCCAGGGCATTCTCACTGGAGTACCAGCCGAACAGCTCCAACAAGTCCTGCATCATGAGGATATTCTCCGATGACTTCCTCGGTCACTAATATTCTTTCACCCATTCACACATATTTTCCAAGTGACTCTAGGATGCTAGGAATGTTGACTCAGAGTTGATGAATTTCAAGCACATGGACTCATTACATTTATAGGCTGGTGGAGGAGACAGACATGAAACAAGCAATCCACAAAAGGGAACTGGCCTTCAGTGGTGACAGGGATTATAGGAGGAGGGTACAGAGAGCTCTGAGAGCCTGGGGCAGAAGAAAAGAATAAGAATGAGCCATGTGTAATGAGCAAAGAAGAAAGTGGTATACTATCAGCCTGGAGAATTGCATGGAGGCTGGTGTGAAGGTGGAAAAATGAATTTCCCTCTACCCTCTAAGCTCTTGACTAGTGTGATAAAGGACAGAGGAGCAAATGAAAACAATTATTAATGTGTATACATGGGAGATGGGCTTCCCAGGTGGTACAATGGTAGAGAATCCATCTGCCAATGCAAGAGACACAGGTTTGATTTCTGGATCGGAAAAATCACCTGGAGGAGGAAATGGCACTCCAGTGTTTTTGCCTGGAGAATCTCATGGACAGAGGAGTCTGGTGGGCTACCATCCATGGGGTCGCAAAGAGTAGGATACAGCTGAGCACGACATCTTAATAGGTAGGGGAAAGGGCTCTAGACCTCTTAGGAGAAAGTAAATGGGTTGGACAAGATCCTGATGCTGGAAAAATTGAAGGCAGGAGGAGAAGGGGACGACAGATGATGAGATGGTTAGATGGCATCACCAACTCAGCGGACAGGAGTTTGAACAAGCTCTGGGAGTTGGTGATAGACAGGGAAGCCTGGAGTGCTGCTGTCCATGGGGTTGCAGAGTTGGACATGACTGAGCAACTGAACTGAACTGAAGCAGATTTTAGAAATGTGACTGTCCCTTAGAAGAATAGATGGGAGGATTGATAGTTTATGATAGAGTGTGTCTGGGTGTGGCATTGATGTCTAGACTCCTGTCTTGTGATAAGGTCACCAACCTCTTTAGTATAGTGGTGAGTATATCCCCACCTATACTGTGGGAGACCAGAGTTCAATTCCCTGATGGGGAGGCAACAAGCCCTTTTTAGGCTTCCCAGGTAGCTCACATGGTCAAGAATCTGCTGCAGTATGAAAGACCTGGATTTGATCTCTGGGTGGGGAAGATCCCCTGGAGAAGGAAATGGCAACTCACTCCAGTATTCTTGCAAAGAGTTGGACACAACTGAGCAACTAACATGTCCACTTTACTTTCACTTGTGATAAGAGTCAATCTTCCCTTTTTGATGAAACTCCCAGGGAGGAGATTTGGGAGAGCTGAGCTCCTTTCGGAGAATCTGTCTTTAGGAAGGAAAGGGGAATTCAGAGAAAGCCTCTCCCTGCATTTGCTGTTTTTCAAGGGCCTATAGCTCAAAATAATCAATATGCCAAAGTGTATGTGGTGGTAACATATTCTGCTACCACTCACAGGCCACTTCAGACCTTGTAGCCAAAGTTATGGACTTGAGTTTTATCATTAGAGCAGCAGGAAGCATGAAGGAAGCCAGTCTTAGGAGGAACCTTCTGAAGATCTTTAAAGCTGAAGTTCTTTCCACTGAGTTTCACTGCCATACCCTTTGGAGGGACAAAGATGGAGTTTTTAAAACCTAACAGAATATAAAGGTAAGCTCTATTTATGACAGCCAAGTGAGGATTCTTATGCACTGAAGCTCAGCAGGCCAACTGCCTAATGAAAGTAGTTTATGCTTATTTAGTGCTTAATCTTCCTCAAGCACTATTTTAAGCTCATCACACACATTAACTCATTAAATTGTCATTAAGTCTATGAGGTAGGTACTATTTTTATTTCCATTTTTACAGATGAAGGTTTTGAGGCTTAGATGATTTTAAGTCACTTTACCAAAGTCCCAGAGTAAATGGGGGAAACACTATTCATACCTTAGCAGGCTGGCTCCCAAACCAGTGCTGATGATACTGAAGGGATCAGGATATGCCACCTCAAAATGTGTCCTAAGGATTATTGGTATAATGATTATTTTGAGCTGAGGGAAATTGAGAATTAAGGATTCAGGCAGAGTTCTCTGTTCTCCCTTATCTCCCTAAAAGCAGGGCATAAATTTCCCCTTTTGAAGGCACCCCTCTGTACCAGCAACAGGAGAGCAACTCTTATCACCTAGATGGAAAGAGGGGTTTCCATACACGGTCCTGACTAAAACACTCCTTCTCTTCCATTAGTGTCCTCATATACAACTGACCCTTGAACAAATTTAGGGGTTAGGGGTGCCAACCCTCTGCAAAATTGAAAATCCATGTGTAACTTATGATAAAACCCTCTATATCCTCAGCTCCACATCCCTGAGTTCAATCAACCACAGATTCAACCAACCTCAGATCATGTAGTAGTGTGCATGCATGCTCAGTGGCTCGGTTGTGTCTGACTCTTTTCAATCCCATGGACTGTAGCCCGCCAGGCTCCTCTGTCCATGGGATTCTCCAGGCAAGAAAACTGGAGTGGGTTGCCATGCTCTTCTCCAGATATATATATATATGTATATGAATGAGGGCATCCATTTCTTTAACGCTAGGTTGTATTAAACTCCAGGTATACAAAATAATGTTCTTGCTGTAAAGAAATGTCTAATCAGAGAAGCATATATATAAACAAAAAAGTTAATAATTAAGTTAAAAGTTTTTAATTTAATGTTAGGATTTTTAACTTTTGTGAATTCAAGAGCAAGGCAACTTCAGTTTGGTATGCAGGTTCCAAAATGCCCCCAACCTCCCACAGAGAGGTGAATTGAGCATGTCTGAGTGAGCCACGTGGGATGACTATGATGTATGGAGTCCAGGACCACAATCAGGGAAACTAGCCCCCAAAGGTGGGCACTTCAGCCAGACGCGTCAGCAGTAACAAGTCTGTGGGCAGGAGAGGTGTGTCTGTTTAGGGAAAGTAAAATTGTTAAGTGTGATTGGAATTTGAGACTCTCATGGGGGAAAAGAAAGACATCTGGGAGATATTTGTGATGAAGACTGGGTTTTGGAGTCTGACCAAATCGTGTTCAATTCCCAGTTTTCTTATTTATCTGATGATCTTTCTTAATCTTCCACCTCTCAATTTCCTCATCACTATTAATAAAATGGGAATCATAATTGCTCCTACTTCATAGGATTATTGTGAGGTTTAAATAAAACCTTTCACAGAAATAATGTAGCTCATAGATGCCAGTGAGTGAATGTTTGCTATCAGGATTTTAAATTATTATTTGCATATGAGTTCAAAACAGTCAAGCCAAAACCAAATTATAACTACATTAACCTTGTTGTTTGCCAGAGGTGGGAAGTGGGAGGTGGATGAAATGGATAAAGTGGTCAAAATGCACAAACTTTCAATTATAAGGTAAGTAAGGTCAGGGATGTAATATACAGCATGGTGACTATAGTTCGCAATACTGTATTGTATATTTGAAAGGTTCTGAGATTATATCTTAAAAATTCTCATCACAAGGAAAAATTGTGATTATGTGAGGTGATAGATGCTAATTAAACTTACTGTGATGATTGTTGCACAACATATACTTTTATTAAATCATTAGGTTGTACACCTTAAACTAATATGACTTATATGTTAATTATTTCTCAATAAAATTGGGAAAAAAATCAAACAGGCCAAGTGCTTCTCTTTCCCCTGGTCAGGGATGACCACCCCTATCAGAGTCCTTTCTTAGTGCACACCTGGTACATACATTTATCACTACATTTTCTAAATTATTTTTCTTTACGTACTTAGCACACTGACTGTGTTGTAGTCAGTATCGAGGGCTTCCTGGGTGGCGCTAATGGTAAAGAGCTGGCTTGCCAATGCAGGAGACGTAAGACATGTGGGTTCAATCCCTGGCTTAGGAAGATTCCCTGGAAAAGGGCATGGCAACTCACTCCAGTATTCTTGCCTGGAGAATCTCGGACAGAGGAGCCTGGTGGGCTACAGTCCATAGCGTTGCAAAGAGTTGGACATGACTGAAGCAACTGAGAACTGAAATCAAGGTTTGCTCCCTTTTTTAAACATTAATAGAAAGTATTTGCCAGACTTCAGCAGTGGCTGTGCAGAGGCCATTGTAGGAGGTGTGAGATCCCTGGGAAAGATTCCTTCTACTTCAGAGGCAGAAACCACCACCTTGGGATAGGAAAGCCCTGCCCATAACTACATTTCACATTAATAGCTGATTTCAGATTTCGTTTTACTTTGCTTTGCTTTAAGTGTTTTTTAGATAACTTACTTTTTAACAGGATGACAGAGAGGTGGTCAAAGGGCAGAGGCTTTTTTTTATGACTAAATGTTTCTTATCTTGCCATAAAATATGAATTTTATTTCATGCCAGAAGTGGAAAAGGAAACAAAAAATTAGGATTGTCCTCAAAATAGAAAAAAATTATCTAAGGAGTAATCATGATCATCACTCTGGGGTCCACACCCCTCTCTTCCTGAGCTTCCTGATAATACCCACCCACACAGTTAGTGGTCCATAGCCCTTCCTCTACTCCTCTGAGAGATAGGCAGGCTGAAAGCAACTCCTAGTCAAGTTCAAGACACTTTCTGCCCAACTCCTTGAGGTTTTACTGACAGCATCCATTTTTCAGAACTGGCTGCCTACCTTCTGTGGAGACTGATACCCTTTCCTGTCTTCTACAACCGAGTCCATTAATCCAAGTTAAGTTCAAGTCCAGACTGGCTCACAGCCCTCTGAAGGGCTGGCCTATCAAGTCCAAGTTTCTCTAGTATTTGTAATCAATTCTCAAGTCAATCCTAAAGGAAAACAATCCTGAATATTCCCTGGAAGGACAGATGCTGAAACTGAAGCTCCAATACTTTGGCCACCTGAGGTGAAGAACTGACTCATTAGAAAAGACTGATGCTGGGAAAGACTGAAGGCAGGAGAAGGGGACGACAGAGGATGAGATTGTTGGATGGCATCACCACCTCAATGGACATGAGCTTGAGCAAGCTTCGGGAGTTGATGAACAGGGAAGCCTGGCGTGTTGCATGCAGTCCATGGGGTCGCAAAAAGTCAGACACGACTAAGCGACTGAACAAGAATACCTAGTATGGTGTAAGGATGGTTTGAGTCAAAGTTACCTGGGCAATTTTTAGCTCTGTGTCAAACACCTACTGGTTATTAAAAAAAAAATGCCAAATTGTCTAACTAAATCAATTTGTCTCTGAGTTAGTAAGATGACAAAAACAATTTAGTATGGTCCTAGTACATGGAACACTCCAAAATTTTATTCTAGATCATTTAGTCCCTTCTGTTGCTCATCTTTCCCAAATGAAATAAATGACCCTGTCAATGTTTCCTGGAGGTTGAGGGTAAAGTCATAAGATTTTTAACCTCAAAACTTTTTAAGGACTGACAGTCCAATCTTGAATCAGGACTTAAAAGGAGCCAAGAGAACTGCATCTGGAAACAGACAACGTTCTTTTTCTCTAAAAAAATATTATTTATTTATTTGACTGCTCGGGGTCTTAGTTGCCACACATGGAATCTAGTTAGTTCCCTGACAAGGGATCTAATCTAGGCCCTTGCATTGGGAGCTTAGACTCAAGTCCAACTTTTTTTTCCCCCATTTATTTATTTATTTTTTTAACCACACTGTGTAGCTGTGGGGATCTTAGTTTCCTGACCAGGGATTGAACCCAGTGAAAGCCTGCATCTTCACCACCAAACCACCAGGAATTCCCAGACAACTTTCTATTTCACAGTCATTCTAAGTGACTCTGCAGCTAAAGGCAAATAGCTACAGGCTAATTTGAAGTCAGTCATCCCTTTCTCCCACACCCCCTATAGGAGAATAAAGTCGCTACATGGCCTTTAGAAAGAAAGTGAAGTTGCTCAGCCGCATCTGACTCTTTGTGACCCCTTGGACCATAGCCTGCCAGGCTCCTCTGTCCATGGAATTTTCCAGGCAAAAATAGTGGAGTGGGTTGCCATTTCCTTCTCCAAGGGGTCTTCCTGACCCAAGTATTGAAGCCTGGTATCCCACATTGCAGGCAGACTCTACCATTTGAACCACCCGGTCTCAGGCTAAACTCAGAAAATCTCTCTTCACAATCAAGCACAAAAGTACTATACCCTAAACTTGACCTGTCTTAGAAGGGATTTGGAGTTTTCAAGAAATCCAATTCTAATTTAATTATAATTAAGAATAAAGGGAGGGGCATTCTGCTCTTTTCTGCCCCCACCCACCCCCACCCTCCTACATGCATAGCAACACCCTTTCTCCACCCCACACTCACTTAGTTAATTTTCAGATTTCAACCTGAAAATCACCTTTTCGGAGAGGTCTTCCAAAATCTGAGTCTATATAAGATTATCAAAAGGTGTAGATATTCATTAGTGTTGCCCTTTATTTGATCTGTATTTCATGACTTAAGGTATTTGGTCTTTGTTAGTCATTTGTCCAAAGGTGCTTTGGGCACCAAGGTTCCGGTCTGTTATGACATATTCATTGTTTTCCCACGTCTTTATCTATGCTTTTGTATTTAAACAACCTCGTTGCTATCTTCAAATGAATCTTTGAAAAAGTATATGCAAAGAAGTTGAAAATGTGTTCACTGTCTTAATAATGGTTTATTCATTCATTAATTCTTTTGTTAACGATACTTTAGAGGGAACCATGATCTTAAATTCACAAGCAATTATTCACCTTGAGGGCAGCTCATTTTCAGTGACTGAAAATCTTTTGTCCTCCGTCCAGAGTACCCCTTCCAAGGAATCATGGCAGCTGCCTCAATTCAGGAAAGGTTCTTACCCATCGACCCCCTCCACTTCCCACTCCCACTCAATTCTTGTTGACCCAGAAGTCTGCACTGTTGATTTTCAAGTGTTAATCCAACTTTGGTCCCTGAAAAACCATTCTAATATCATCACTTGGTGTGTGAAAGGCATGGTAGTAGATGAGCTTTCTGACTTAGGTGCTTAGGGCTGAACATTACCCACTCAGTGCTTATCTTTTGGTAAACTGCATCAAATAAAGTAAAATAGCATCAACATCTGGCATGGGTGTGCTAAGTTGCTTCAGTTGTGTCCGACTCTTTGCGACCCTATGAATTGTAGCCCTCCAGGCTCACTGTCCATGGGATTCTTCAGGTAAGAATACTGGAGTGGATTTCCATTCCCTTTTCCAGGGAATCTTCCTGATCTAGGGATCAAACCCACATCTCTTGCATTGTAAGTGGATTCTCTACCATTGATCAACCAGAGAAGTCAACTTGTTTTATTTCTGCTTCTAGAAATTCTCTTTTATCCCTCTCCTGTCTTCCTTTGTCACATGGTAGTCTGTGGTGCTCACTCCTCAACCCTTCTCCCAGAATTCACGAGGCCACCTGCTCCTTTATGATGGCTCCAATTGCTGTGGCAATACCAGGACTTGGGGAGACTGTGCTTTCCTTTATGATGTTTTGCTGTTTTCAAGGTCTCTGTGGTTCTTTTCTGTGGACTGGTCAGCATGCATGTCAAGGAGATGCATTTGATATTCTACCTACTTTTCCTTCAAGTAATATCTGATCTCCTCTGTATCTAGAGCTAGACTTTGCAGAACTTTCAGATACACCTATTAGGAACTTTAAAATTTGGACAGGACTTTCCAGGTAGTCCAGTGGTTAAGAATCTGCCTTCCAATGCAGGGTACACAGGTATATACAGGTATACCCCTGGTCCAGGAATATCTCACATGCAGCTAAGCCTGTGAGCCACAACTACTGAGCCCCCTCTCTGCAACAAGAGAAACCACCCTAATGAGAAGTCAAAGCCATCACAACTAGAGAGTAGCACCTGCTCACTGCAACTAGAGAAAAGCCCACGTAGAAACAAAGACCCAGCACAGCAAAGAAAGAAATTTTTTAAATTCTTTTTTTAAAAAAATTGGAAAGATTTATGTTTATTAGAAACAAACAATACCTGGCCATTTCTCAATCTGTTGAAGTGGTATTGGCGCCACCTGGTGGTACTTTCGAGCTCTGATTTCAATGTCAATGGAGACCACTGGGGTTCCGAACACTAGTTATGGAGGTAACTCCTTATATAGTGAAGTGAAGTCGCTCAGTCGTGTCCGACTTTTCGCAACCCATGGACTATAGCCCATCAGGCTTCTCGGTCCGTGGGATTTTCCAGGCAAGAATACCGGAGTGGGCTGCCATTTCCTTCTCCTGGGGATCTTCCCGACCCAGGGATCCAACTCGGGTCTCCTGCATTGCAGACAGACGCTTTACCATCTGAGCCACACGGGAAGCCTTAATTCTTTGTATCGGCCTGTTAATTGGAAACTTGCCATATCTGTGATTTCATCACTTGTGAGAAACTTATATGTGATTTGAAATTTTTTAAAAAGTCTGCTGATTTTTTGATGACAACCTGCTCAGAAAGTCTTCATGTTCTGTAACACAATCCAGAGATTTGTCAGATAAGGACAATGGAACAGAGATTAAATAAGCTCCCCAGACCCACAGGGACAGAACCTTCTTTTGAACTCAGGTCTGTCTGATGACAAAAACCTGGCTCTTCCCAGGATAGCCCACTGTCTCTTAATACAGTATGTGCCCCAAAAGTTGAGACAACGTTGATATAAATAAGGCACAGTTACCATACTTTACCAAGGAGTGGAAGGAGAAAGCAGCGAAGGCGTTACTCCCCAAAATGTCTAGATCAGGGCTTCTGATGCCGAGCAGGGCCTTGATGAGCTCCCAGGCATGTAGGCTTCTTTGTCCCCGAAAGGTAAGATTCCAATCTCCATGTCCTTACCTGAGTTCCCAAAAGCAAATTCGAGCAGTTGCTTTTCAAGGAAGGAACAGTCTCGTAACCTCCTGAGGCAAGCTTAAAGGGACCAGAGAGACTCATCAAGGTTAGGAGAGGGACCACTGGAGACCCTGAAACTGAAAGTGTTAGTTGCTCAGTCGTGCCCAACTCTTTGAGACCCCCATGGACTGCAGCCCACTAGGCTCCTCTGTCCATGGGATTTTCCAGGCAAGGATACTGGAGTGGATTGCCACTTTGGTCTCCAGGGGTCTCTCTGACTCAGGTATCAAACTCAGGTCTCCTGCACTGCAGACAGATTCTTTACTGACTGAGCTACCAGGGAAGCCCACCTGAGACCCTGCACACACTCTAATCTTGTCAGCAACCCCACTCTTATGAAACTTTGTAGATGAAATCAGAATGCAAGACTGTTACTGCTTTGATCCTCATCATTTACCCCTGTCTGACTATATAATCTCTCCCCATTCACAAGAGAATGGGCACAGTTCTTGAGGTGCTAACCTACTGTGTTCCCTCTTGCCTGGCAAAGTAATAAAACCACTCTTTCCTTTTCCTCCATAACTCTGTCTCCATATTTCTGTTTGGCATTGGTGCACAGAGAGCCAAGATTTTGGCATCACTTCTCAAACTCTAATAAGCCTGTGAATCACCTAGGGGATCTTGATAAACTGCAGATCCTGGCTCAGCAGTTCTGACAAAGGGCCTGGGATTTGGCATCTTAAAGAAACTCCCTGGTGAGGCTTATGCTGCTGGTCTGCAGATCACACTGTTTATAGGGTAGACTCTATACCAGTGGTTTTTTAGCCATTAGGGGACATTTCATGATGTCAGTGTTACTGAGTCTAAGCTCACTCTGCTTGCCGCACGACAGGCCAATGAATCCGAGAGACGAGGTGTTGAGACAAGAGACTCTATTCGGGAAGCAGCTGACCGAGAAGATGGCAAGCTAGTGCCTCAAAATAACCCTCTTGTCAGGATGTGGATGCCAGGTTCTTTTATAGGTCAGAGAGAAAGAAGCAAGGAGGAACTAAAGTCAAAAGACAGAATAGAGAGGGAGAGGCAATGGGGAAGTAAAGTGAAAGTGCCTTCAGTCTTGCAAAACATCTCCAAGGGAATGGCCAGCCTTTGGAAGGCTTCTATTTCTTCTATTCACAAATGGGCAGGGACAAACTCTCTCCACGAGCTGAACAAAGGTACTTTATAGTCAGGCAGAATAGTAGGGTCCTCCAGGCAAGCCACTGAGTATGATTATAATAACAAGAGAAGCAAAAAGCAAGTCAGAGAAACCATTTTCAACATGGAATCAGAACTGGCTTCCTCCCTGCAACATCTGGAGACATTCTTCTTATCACTGCTGGGAACTGATGTCTTGTGGGCACAGGTCAGGGTTGTTGCTAAACACCCCCAAACCTCAGCATCCTGAGCCAAGAGTTATTTGCCCTGATGTCAATTTCACAGCAATTAAGAAACCCTGATCTGACATAGTCTTAGATGACTTGGGCCCAGCTGCTTGAGAAGAGAGTTTGCTAGAAAATAGGTGTGAATTGGTTCTGTTCGTTCATAGAAGAAAACAAAACACGGATGTGTATATGTGTGTGTTTGTGTATACATATATAAACAAAACAAAGCATATATCTCCTGCACATGTTTTAGAGGCAAGCAAAGGATGAAGGAGAATGGAGACAATGCTGTGACAATGGGCCAGGACTAAGAACACTATCTGATCCATGAAGAACTCGTAAGTGTGCTATATTAAACCCTTCCAGTCCATGGATGTTAATACAAAATCAGTGAGTCCAGAATGATTGGAAATCTTGTATAAGGCCAAAACAACATAAAGGATAAATATTTCTATTTTTATACATCCTCTAAGATATCTTGATGATAAAATTATTGCTCTAAACCTCGAGTAGGAGGTAAGCAAACTTCTTCTGTAAAGAGTCATATAGTAAATATTTTAGGCTTTGCATATGTCACAATTACTCAATTCAGCCATGGAAGCACAAAAATAGCCAGAGATAATAGTAAACAAATGAGTGTGACAGAGGTTCAATAACATTTTATTTAAAAAATGGGCCTCAGGCCAGATGGCCCATGGAAGAAATTGCTGACCTCTGGTCTAGGCAGTCACATGAATCTGGGGTCTCTTGTTAGCTATGACACAAGCAGCTACACTTTTTATCTGACCCTTTTGGTAGGCACACCCCCCCACCACACACACACGCAAAAGTCTACAAACAGCACAATCCAATCATTCTAGTATCTCCCTCTTAAGTTGACACAGGGTTCTTTATTTTATCACTGAGTGTTAATTAACCACCTAAGATGTGTTTCAAATCCTAAAAGGTGATGCTATGAAGTGTTGCATTCAATAAGTCAGCAAATTTGGAAAACTCAGCAGTGGCCACAGGACTGGAAAAGGTCAGTTTTCATTCCAATTCCAAAGAAGGACAATGCCAAAGAATGTTCAAACTACTGTACATTTGTACTCATTTCACATGCTAGCAAGGTTATGATCAAAATCCTTCAAGCTAGGCTTCAGCAATATGTGAACCGAGAACTTTCAGATGTTCAAGCTGGATTTGGAAAAGGCAGAGGAATCAGAGATCAAATTGCCAACATTCACTGGATCATGGAGAAAGCAAGGGAATTCCAGAGAAACATCTACTTCTGCTTTATTGACTATGCTAAAGTCTTTGACTATGTGGATCACAACAAACTGGGAAATTCTTAAAGACATGAGAGTACCAGACCACCTTAACTATCTCCCGACAAGCCTGTATTCAAGTCAAGAAACAATAGTTAGAATTGGACATGGAACAAGAGACTGATTCAAAATTGGGGAAAAAGTACATCAAGGCTGCATTTTGTCACCCTTTTTATTTAACTTATATTCAGAGTACACTATATGAAATGCCAGGTTGGATGAATCACAGGTTAGAATCAGGATTGCTGGGAGAAATATCAACAACCTCTGATATGAAGGTGATACCACTCTAGTGGCAGAAAGTGAAGAGGAACTGAACAGCCTCCTGATGAATGTAAAAGAGGAGAGTGAAAAAGCTGGCTTGAAACTCAACGTTAAAACAGTTAAGATCATGGCATCTTGTCTCATCACTTCATGGTAAATAGAAGGGAAAAAGTAGAAGTAGTGGCAGATTTTATTTTCTTGGGCTCCAAAATCACTGTGGATGGTAACTGCAACCATGAAATTAAAAGATACTTGCTCCTTGGAAGAAAAGCTATGACAAACCTAGAAGGCATATTATTAATAAAAAGCAGAGAGATCACTTTGCTGACAAAGGTCCACATAGTCAAAGTTATGGTTTTTCTAGTAGTCATATATGAACATGAGTTGTACCATAAAGAAGTTTGAGCATCAAAGAATTGATGCTTTTGAACTGTGATGTGAGAGAAGACTCTTGAGAGTCCTTTGGACTGCAAGGAGAGCAAACTAGTCAATCCTAAAGGAAATCAACCCTGAATATTCATCGGAAGGACTGTTGCTGAAGCTGAAGCCCCAAAATTTGGCCTCCTGATGCAAAGAACCATCTCATTGAGAAAGATCCTGATGCTGGGAAAGATTGAAGGCAAAAGGAGAAGGGGCAGTAGAGGATGAGATGGTTAGATAGTATCACCGACTCAATGGGCATGAATCTGAGCAAAGAACTGACTCATTTGAAAAGACCCTGATGCTGGGAAAGATTGAAGGTGGGAGAAGAACGGAATGACAGAGAACGAGATGGTTGGATGGCATCACTGACTCGATGAACATGAGTTTGAGTAAGCTCCAGGAGCTAGTGATGGACAGGGAAGCCTGGCATGCTGCAGTTCTTGGGGTCACAAAGAGTCGGGCATGACTGAGTGACTGAACTGAACTGAACCTGGATGGGGGCTTGGTTCCTGCAAAAGAACTCAAAGATATTGTTACTTTATTCCTTGAATAGAAACCAGAATCCAGCCCCAAGGCTGTACTATTATTTCTTGACTGCTCTTCCTGTGTTTCTGCTTTCGCTGATTGGCAACTGTTTGAATCTGCCTTTTAGAACTCAAGGAAGGTGGAAGAGGCTGGATGAAACCCATTTCCTACAAATAAGAAACAAGGGACACAAAGGCTTTTTGTGTCCAGGAGCCCCACAAGATCCTTCTCAATTTCAAGGAGACATAGACCCAGCACCCCAGAAAATTCAAATGTCCATGAATAGATTATTCATTATTGGCACATATGACAATTGGTTAGGCATTTGGAATAATTGGAACTGTGGACAAAAAATTTGCAGATCTCAAGAATTGTAGTTCAGTTGTACTTGGGACAAAACGAGGATTGCAGCCTATAGACAACACCTCAGATGACTCTGAGAAAGTGCTCCAAAGAGGTAGGTAGGGATGGTCAATATATATGATTTTGGTGAAGGGGGAGTTCAATGCAATCAAGCGCTTATTTTACAAAAGACTTTCTGCTAGTCATGAGGGGCTGATGTCACCATGTAGAGATTTAGAGCTTTTCTAAATATGAGAAGATGCAAGGATTGGGCTCACAGAATCAGTTCCTGAAAGTATCTAATTATCTGAAGACCTGCTCACTGCCAGTTTTCCTGGAGTACAAAGTGCCTCATTCCTGTTCTCCACTAGCAACTCTCTTCAGGACAGGTCGAAGGTCAACAGCTGCAGCTGCACAGGATTCAACTCCTGCAGAGTCAGATGGCAAATGCCCTTGGCAAGCAGCAGTTTGCAGTTGGCAGGACCTAGGTACTTCCTTCTGTTAACAGGATAAATTCCAGTTGGTTCAAATGCTTAAGCATAAACAAAATGAAACCACAGTGCTTGAAGTAAACAGGATTTTTAAATATTTTTTTTTTAATAATCTTGGAGTTTGAATAGTGTTTGTTGCCTGAAAAACTGGTTTTGCCTCTTGGTGGAGCTGAGCCAAAAGATATAACCAAGTCAAGAATTAGAATGTTAACATAATGTGTTTTTAGTTTTGATGCATAATTCAGAAAAGACTCAATATCTCTCCCAGCTGACTCAGCATCAATATATTCTCTGGCCACATTCACCTGAAGGCATGATGAAAAGCAAAATTCATATTTACCATTTGTATGGAGAATGTGACTCTTTTACTTTCCTGAGCCCTGCATGAAAATGGGTACCTTTTTCCTGTTTAATGATAAATAACATTTGTGTAGGGTTTTCAAAGGTATTATCTCATTTTCACAAGAAGTTGATGCCAAAGCAATATTATTACCTCTCTACAAATGAAGTATCTAGGGCTCAAAAAAGAATTGACTAGCCCTCTGGCACCTAGCTGATAAAGCAGCAAGGCCAAGACCAGCTTCCAAGGAGAACCCTGGGCTCCATAGCCGCTCCTCTTTGCACGGTAACACATGCCTGTCTGATTTCAGTGTTTCTACTTCACACTGTCAGGTCTTTTCCAATAGTGTTGCTTAATTTTGATATCTTAATGGATTCTTTCCCTTTATGACCACAGTGTAATGCCTGATTTCTTGTCTACATACAGTAATACTTGGCTACATGAGTTGTGTGGTTTGAAATGGGTTTTCTAGATTTCCTACCTAAAATTCACCAAAAATTTGCCAATTCTGTAGCATCTGCTTTCAGTTTTTGAGGGTTAATCATGGGAGAACTAGTGGAAGTGTCTTTTGCTCAGTTCCCACTTTCTAAATAGTGGTTTTCAAGGACAGCATTAATTAATGCTGGCAGAATTCGAAATCTGTATTTCAGTGAGCACAGGTCTCCTTTGCTGACTCACTCTCAACAGTGCATCACACAGATGTTATAGCATCATTTGCCATCCACAGAGCAGAGACTCTTATATAGGAGCCAAGTGCATTCAAACATTTGTCTGCCAGTGCTAATGTATTGGCCTTCATCTCATCCATCTTTGTTAGTAATCAGGCAAGACATTGTAAATGGTTTCTTCTCTATTTTTTCCTCTAAATAATGTAATGAATATTGATGCAACCAAGAACTCGTGAGTAGGTGTGATGGATGGTTACTAGGAGAAAAGAAAATCAATGTAGTACAACCTCAAATCTCAATTTGAATTCCACTTTAGGAACCTATTCTGTGGTTTATAAAGAAATGATTTTGAGATTTTGATACTGGTTGTTTGTGAATTGACAAGGAAAAAAAAATCTGATGACAGATTTCATCAAAGGATGAACTCTCAGACAATGGAAGGTAGAACTAGCACAAGCTCTGGGATGTAGCTTTTGGGACAGTTATCTCCTCCTGCATGGCTAGGTTCTCCTAGGACTTGAGATTCATGGTGAGAAGCTGTGTCCTAGGGGAGGAAACATGGACTTGAAAGTTAAAGCTCTTTTGAATCCAGCACTCAAAATGGTAACCATGTTGTATCTCAATTATACCTCAATTTAAAAAATAAAAGAAAATTATAAGCCTGGCATAGTGTTTAACTGCTCCAACTCTTATTTCCTCTACCTCTGTAGTAGGAATTACAACACCTGTTTTGCAAGTGTGTGTGCGCTAAGTCCCTTCAGTTGTGTCTGACCCTTCGCGACCCTATGGACCCATCGGTCTCCTCTGTCCATGAGATTCTCCAGGCAAGAATACTGGAGTGGGTTGCCATTCCCTCCCCAGGGTATCTTCCCAATCCCGGGATGGAACCTGCCTCTCTTGTGTGTCCTGCATTGGCAGGCAGGTTCTTTACCACTAGCTCCGCCTGGGAAGCCCTGATTATCAGTAATTCATGTGCAGTGTCTGGTATAGACATGTGCTAAATAGGGAGTAGCAGTTATTCTTATGCTCCCTATCAAGGGATTATTTTGTAGAGAACTTACAAGATTATTCTCTTATTGATTCCCAAATGAATATTTTTACATATGATTTACTCAATCGCTTCTCACCTTTTGGCTAAGATCAAGTGTAGTATGGGGGCTTTGAAGAATCCTGCCAATGCAGGAGACACAAGAGACTCAGGTTCCATCCCTGGGTCTGGACTATGCCCTGGGGAAGGAAATGGCAACCCACTATAGTATTCTCACCTAGAAAACTCCATAGACCGAGGAGCCTGGTGGGTTACAGTCCATGGGGATGCAAAGATACAACTGAGTGAGTACGCACTCAAGAGCAAATGATAATATAAAAAGCTCGCTATTCTTCGTCATCATCTTCTTTTTTTATATAAAATAATTGTATTTATTTATTTCTTGCTGTGCTGGGTCTTCGTTGCTGCATGGGCTTTTCTCTCATGGTGGAGAGTGTGAGCTACTCTGTAGTTTCAAGGCACTGGCTTTTCACTGTGGTGGCTTCTCCCTATTCTTCTTCTTAACTAACCCCTTTTAGATCCCCGGTCTTACTCTACAAAGCTGTAAGGATAATGTTAATAATATTATCTACCTTTAAATATACACCAAGATTGCCATGACAGCAAATGAGATATGACATACAAAAATTCTTTGCAAGATGTAAAATGGGTTGCAATAGTATTTTTAGGCCTCATCTCTCAATATTGAATATTAGTGCATTTAGGAGAGTCAGTCTTTCAAAAGACTGATTGCAAAGCAGATGTGCATTTTTCTACATGTGTGTTTTGTACAGTAGCAGACCTCAAACGGGTGTAGGTGATGGCCAGGAAAAGGCATTTCTTGTAGGAATTTGTCATGTCTGACAACCAGATCTTCTTCCCTCATTTGTCTTCCAGTCATTTCTGTTATAAGTAAACAGCTGTTTACAGAAACACCACCGAGCAGTGGAGCTAAAAACCTTCCTTCAGAATAGCTAATAATAATTTGGATGGCTAGTGATGGAAAATGACAAACAGCACGCTACAAGAGCATAGGGGGTACTTCCTTATTTTTAGCCAGAGTTTAATACATTTGGAGCTTTTATCTATTTACTGTTCTGCTCTGTTTCTACAAGTTCAGCTTTTTCTGCCCTTTAAATTAGTTAATTAATTTATTTTTGGCTGCGCTGAGTCTTGGTTGCTGCTCTCGGGCTTTGTCTAGTTGCGGTGAGTGGGGGCTGCTCTCTGTTGTAGTGAGAGGGCTTCTCATCGCCGTGGCTTCTTTTGTTGGGGACTGCAGGCTCCAGGCACGAAGGCTTCTGTGGTTGTGGCATATGGGGTTTAGAGAACAGGGTCAGTGGTTGTGGTGCATGGGCTTAATTGCTCCGCATTGTGTTGAGTCTTCCTGGACCAGGGATTGAACCTGTGTTCCCTGCATTGGCAGGTAGATTCTTATCCTCTGCATCACCAGGGAAGCCCTGGGCCTTTATTTTTAAGTTGTGATGATAATGGTGGGGATGGGTGTTATTCATACTTGTTATAACAAATCAAATAATACCGAGTGTAAGAAAATATTAAAAGAAGAAATATTCCTTCTCCCAGGTTTCAGAGGTATACAACATTGGCAGATGTGGGTTCTTCTAGATATACATGAGTTTTTCAGCTATTGTGAAAGCCATCAGGGGAATGACTTTGAAAGCTGAGAGAAGGAATCAATATCCTGGAGAAACAATCTCTTGCTGTCAGGCTTTCAAAACAGTTACAAGGAGGTTATCTGGGAGATCAACAAACTCTTGGAAACTGTATAAGAATGCAAATATGACTATAGTTAACAGTGCTGGATAGTATATTTGAAAGCTGTTAAGAGAGTAAATCCTAAAACTACTCATCACAAGGAAATTAAACTTGTTGTAGTCATCATTTCACATTATATGTTAAGTCATTTAATCTGGGTACCCTAAACTTACACACTACTGTATATCCATTATATCTCAATAAAACAAAGAAAAACAATGCAAATAATTCTTGTTTTGATGACATAATCCCCCTACACAGATGGCAAATAATTTATAATCTGATCATGGCACATTTTTGGCAGAAAAAAAAAAAAAAAGAATGGAAGATTCCCTACCCTAATGTCTAGTGGAAAAAAAAAAGTTCGTACTTCTTAGAATTGAATTTGAAAGTTTTCTGATTTAATTCCAATCTCCTTTTCCCGTTTCACTTTCCACCACACACAGAATCCTAGGTTTGGGAACTTCAAAGATCATCCACCAGTAGCAATGCTTCTCTCCTGCAACAAGTGTACAGATCACCTGGGGGTGTTGTTTGAATATAGATTCTGATTCAGTAGCCTGCATGAGATTTCTTCATTTCTAGCAAATTTGCAGGCCTATACACCACACATTAACAAATTCTGAATTTCCTTGGACAGCTCTTCCCTTAATTCCTATTTTATTCCTAAGGGCTGTCTCCTTGTAGCTTTTCCCCATTAATCCTAGTTCCAAACATTTCAAGGTTGAATCCCTTTTCAAGGTGAATCCCACCTAAAGGACCTGTAAACATTTGAAAACAGTTACCGGGTCACCTCTAGGTAAATATCTCCATTGCCTTCAACCCTTCCTGCATGTCAGGGAGTTGCTATTCTTACATGCTCAGTGCTTCATCCCTGGCTCGGTGGCATTGCTATTCAGTTTGTTCTGGGTCAAAGACCTTCTCCCTCTCATTTGCCAGCATCTTGCAGGGGTCTATTTCAATACCATATTTTCTCTGCTGCCTAAGGTTCTCTCTCCCCTCACATACTCCCCCTCCCATCCTAACCAGGGTAATTGAGAGAGTGGCTTCCTGACTGCTCTGGGTTATAACTGGATCATCTTAGTATCCTGAGCTTATCATGGAAGCAGACACTTTGGATGTGCTCAAGAATTGTTTATGATATCTTTAATTACGTTCACTTCTATCTGGATGGGTCTTGCCTGCTAGATTATCATTCTTAGAGGACAGAGACCACATTTTTCACCCCTTGCCAACACGACCCTGACTAATAAGAAGGAGACATGTAATAGGTAAGTACCCAAAGTATTGGAGTCAGAAAAAGAAGAATTGAATGCTGATTCTGCCACAGTGCAGGTGAGTGACCTTGGAAATTCATTTAAACTCTCTGGGCCCCAGTTTTCATATCATATACTAAGTTAACTTTAAAAATGAAGACATGGTTCTCAATTTGGGCTTGAAATTGGAGAAGGGGGAGTAAAAATGATCAAGAAACTTGGAAGTGTTTGTTTTTGAGAAAGGACACACCATCCACCTGCTGGACCCTCAATATTCTCCTTGTGGAGGGGATGAAGGCAAGAGAGAGCTATGGCCTTCTGGGAGATGAAAGATGCCTTAGCTGCTGGGACTGGGGAACAGGAAGAATAACCAAGGTAAGTACAGCTGTATCTGTTTTTGTTCCTTTAGTTTCAACTTTACTGCTTCTCTGAGGTTATAGAAAGATAATATGAATCAAGCCAAAACACAGCCTGTGAGACTCCAGTTGTGAAGTTAGTATGCAGGAAAAGCCGAGGTTGACTGCTGGGGACACTCTTGGAATTCTTAGTCATTTTAGCTGCCTTCAATTGGGTAAGTATACTCAAATACAGGGAACAGAGGACACACCATTGGCTCACAATCATTTATATGGGTCAAAAGGAAGATAAACGGAGCCAGAGGACAAGTGGGCATGTTCATGGTGACTTTCTGTGCTTGAGGCAAACACTGGTACTCATCCTTAGGTCTTTGGGATTTAATGACTTCATCCATCCTTCACACTTGGGGTATTGACTCATAGGGCAAAGTCTATGGGATAGAATTACAGAAACAAGGTCTTTTATCCCTTGTTTGAATGGTATAAGATGTCATGTAACATAAACCACTAATGATGAGAGGAATAATCACATCAGCTGGACCATCAGATAGATCCCAGTGACAAAGGCTTTAGAAATGTCTTCTTAACATGACTTGTCTGATATAACATTAGTCCTCTTTTAGATACCTTGGATGCAGTGGGAATAAGTCAGCTTTTTAAGTCTAGAATGAATAGGATAAAAATGTATCCAAATGAGCTTCTGCACATCTGTGTAGCACATTGAAATGCTGACAGAAAAAATGAGAACAAAGTCATAGTCAGTTGTAGAAACACAGAGCTGAAGCATCTGTACTAAGATCAACCCTCAACCCCCCATCTGTTTCTGTGGTCAGATTTAACACACAGCTAAGTCTTCCAAGGGCCTGGCTGGGAGCAGAGGAGCTACAGTGACCTCACGGTCCCTCAGGTTAGTTCAACACTGCTCCGTGCTTGTGCACTGAGCACCCTGCTAAGCTCTCAGGGTACAGAATAAGTAGATCAGCGTAAAAATTACTGGCCCCGTGGATCTCACATGAGGAAGGAAGTCTTCATGTCCTTCTAGAAATGAAGATAGTTAATTTTAAAATTAAGCAAGTAAGATATATAATATTATCAGATGATAAAAATGCAGCAAGGCAGGTGGAGAAGGAATTCAGAGGAAAAAGTAAATGGAAAAATCCGAATGTGCTTGACCTCTGAGAAACAGCAAAGAGCCGGAGTAGGTGGAGTGGAGTGAGCCGAGAGAAGCAGTGGGAGATGACTGCATAAGAGCTCAGGCCATTTGACTTTTACTCTAAAGCAGATGGTTGTAAGGAAGAAAGCTGGATAGCTGGCCTTTAATGTAATTTTTTAAATCCTTTCTCCTGGTTATTGGTGCAGAGGCTCCCAGGAAAAGAAAGAGGGGACATCCCTGGTGGTATAGTGGATAAGAATTCTCCTGCCAACACAGGGGACTTGGGTTTGATCCCTGGTGTGGGAAGATCCCACATACCACAGAGCAACTAAGCCCGTGTGCCCCAACTGCTGAGACTGAGCTCTAGAGCCTGGGAGCCAGACTGAGGCCTGAGAGTCTAGTTAACTAGATCATTAACATGCTGTTAACTAGATCATTTGGTACACAGACATGTGTTACACACTAGAAGAGTCCTTTATACAAGGCTCATAGCAGGATAGCTCTGGTTTAGGATTGCTTATGATAAACTTAGACTCTATGGGTTTCTGAAGAATGGCTCTCTGGAAAATGTCACAAGCCCTATGGTGATCAAAGATTAAAATAGCGAAATTTCATTACCCAAATACTTTCTCCTTTGTGAGGTGACCCACAAAACTTGCTTACGTATCATCCAGGTCAGAGACCATGTCTTTATTGTGGGAGGAAAGAAGCTGGGGAGCCACATGGTATCTCAGACCTCTCCCTGCTTTGCTGGTGTCTTTAAAGTTATTAGTAAAGCATGATAATGGATATGATCTCTTATTTGTGTTAGTATGATTTGGGAATCCATTTTTTTTTAGTATAGTTAGTTTATTTCCAAGATTCCAGGAAATGCAAATGAGGGAGCATGGAAAATGAGACCGAGAAGGGAGAAAAGCAATGAAGGAGGCCATAAAGTGTGGATTATGCTGTGAGCAACTGTACCTACATGCTCAGTCACTCAGTCATGTCTGACTCTTTGTGAGCCATGGACTGTAGTCCGCCAGGCTCCTTCCTCTTTGGAATTTTCCAGGCAAGGGTATTGGAGTGGGTTGCCATTTCCTATTCCAGGAGAACTCTCCCACCCAGGGATCAAACCCTCATCTCTTACATATCCTGCATTGGCAGATGGGTTTTTTGCCACTGTGCCACCTGGGCTTCTCGGAGAAATTGTACGTGACCCTTTAAAGACCTTCTGAGAAACAGGAATCCAATTCTTCGTTAATTTAGATAAGGAGCCATTGAAGAGCTAAGTAAAATGGCACGTTCAAGCTGATGTTTTAGAAGGATCACCTTGATTCTTCTTTCTTTGACTCTTGTTTTAAAAATAGATGCTCTAGGGCTACTCTGGGGGTTCAGTGGTAAAGAATCAATCCTGCCAATGCAGGAGAAGCAGGTTCAATCCCTGATCTGGGAGATCCCATATGCTGTGGAGTTACTAAGCCCGTGTGTGTGCTCATGCGTGTGTGTGTACTCAGTTGTGTCTGACTCTTTGTAACCCTGTAGACTGTAGCCCTCCAGGCTCCACCAGCTCCAGCTCCTCTCTCTGTGGGATTTCCCAGGCAAGAATACTGGAATGGGTTGCCACTTCCTCCTCCAGGGCATCTCCCTGACCCAGGGATCAAACCCTCATCTCTTGCAATCTTCTGGCAGGCAGATTCTTTACTTCTGTGCCACCTGGGAAGCTCCAGAGACTGAGAACTGAAACTACTGAAGCCCACATGCCCCACAGCCCACGCTTCACAACCAGAGAAGCCACTGCAATGAGAAACCTGAGCATCACAACTGGAGAGGAGCCTCAAAGCCCACACAGCAATGAAGGCCCAGCACAGCCAAAAATAAAAATAGATGAATAAAGAAAATTGTTTTAAAAACCAGATGCTATAGGGGCAAGGGTAGAAGCAACAAGACCATTTTTGGGCTAGTTCAGCAATCTAGATGGGAGTTGATGACTTGGACCACTTGGGAGTGATGAGAAGTGGTCCAGAAGACTTTGGGAGAAGATCAGAAGTCTACTTTAGACATGCTATCATTGAGTTACCTATTGGTCATGTAAGGTCAAGTGCCACATAAGCAGATCCATAGTTCAGTGGAGAGATCTGGTCAGAAGATACACATTCTGGAGTCAACAGCATTTTCGTGCATACTGTGAGTGCGTGCGTGTTCAGTTGCTTCAGTCGTGTCTGACTCTTTGCAACCCTATGGATCGTAGCCCTCTAGGCTCCTCTGTCCATGGGATTCTTCAGGCAAGAATACTGGAGTAGGTTGCCATTTCCTACCTCAGGGATTGTCCCAAACTGGGGATCAAACCTGAGTCTCTTACATCTTCTGCATTGGCAGACAAGTTCTTTACCACCTGGGAAGCCATAGAATATAGTACATAGAGAGAAAAGAGAAGAGGTCAAGAGCAAAGCTCTGCGGCCCTATAAAATGCAGCCCTTTATAAAATGAAAGAGATGGGTGAGATGAGAAGGAGCCAGTAAAAGAATCTGAGGAGGAGAAAAACCAACTGAGAGCAGTATTCCAGAAGCCCAATGATGACAGAGTTTCCAGAAGGAGCAAGGGGTCGCCTGGGGCAAATGCTGCTTTAAGGTCATGCAAGATGTGGCTCAGAATTGGTTCTAATAATGCCCACATCCTTAGGGCTTTGGTAAGAGCTGTCTGGTTGGAGCAGAGAGGGTAAAGGCCTGATTGAGGAGGTGAGCTCTAGGGAGAACTGGAGGAGACAAAGGGGAGATGCAAAAAGAAATTTCTGTTTAGGAGTTTTGCAAGTTAGGGAAGCAAGGAACTTGGCAGAGAGGGTGAGTATGAGAGATCTATTTGTTATTATTGTGTGTTTTCCTGAGGTGGAACTATTGCAGCATGTTTCAGTATTGATGGGAGTGTTACAATTGAGTGGGAGAAACTGATGATGTAGAAAATCATGAGAGCAAATCTTGGAGTGATGTTCAGAGGTGATGAGATCTCTATCACAAGTGAAAGGATTGGCTTTAGACAAGAATGTAGGTGATTTACCGATAGAAAAGGAGGGCATGCAGAATTTAAGGGCACAGTGCAAGTGGGTGAGTAGATGGATTTAGTGGCGAGAACAAGTAGGCATTTTCTTTTAGCTGTTTCTATTTTTTTCAGTGATGTAGAAAGAAATTGTTTGGCATCAAATGCCTCTAGTGTAGCCCACAAAATAGCAACACCAGTGTCATATGGAAGCTTATTGAAAATGTGGACTATTAGGCTTTACCTTAGATCTCCTGGGTTAGAAACTTTATTTTTAAAATTTATTTATTCATTTTTATTTTCGGCTGAGCTGGGTCTTCATTGCCTCACAGAGACTTTCTCTGGTTGCCGTGTGTGGGGGCTACTCTTCACTGCTGTGGTCAGGCTTCTCCTGGTGGCAGCTCCTTGTGTTGCAGAGCACAGGCTCTAGGTACAGGCCTCAGTAAGTGCAGTTCTCAAGCTCTAGAGCACACAGCTCCGTAGTCGGGATGCATGGGCTTAGCTGCCCCTTGGCATGTGGAATCATCACAGACCAGGGACCAAACCCAAGTCCCCTGCATTGGCAGGTGGGTTCCTATCCACTGTGATACCAGGGAATGCCTCAGTTCAGTTGCTCAGTCATGTCTGACTCTTGTGGCCCTGTGGACTGCAGCAGAACAGGTTTCCCTATTCATCACCGACTCCCAGAGCTCATTCAAACTCATGTCCATAGAGTTAGTGATTTCATCCAACCATCTCATCCTCTGTCATCTGCTTCTCCTGCCACCTTCAATGTTTCCCAGCATCAGCATCTTTTCCAGTGAGTCAGTTCTTTGCATCAGGTGGCCAAAGTATTGGAGTTTCAGCTTCAGCATCAATCCTTCCAATGAACATTCAGGACTGATTTCCTTTAGGATGGACTGCTTGGATCTCCTTGAAATCAAAGGGACTCTCAAGAGTCTTCTCCAACACCACAGTTCAAAAGCATCAAATCTTCGGTGCTCAGCTTTCTTTATAGTCCAATGCTCACATCCATACCTGACTACTGGAAAAACAGCTTTGACTAGATGGACCTTTGTTGGCAACGTAATGTCTCTGCTTTTGAATATGCTGTCTAGGTTGGTCATAGCTTTTCTTCCAAGGAGCCTGTGTCTTTTGATTTCATAGTTACAGTCACCATCTGAAGTAATTTTGGAGCCCAAGAAAATAAAGTCTATTACTGTTTCCATTGTTTCCCCATCTATTTGCCATGAAGTGATGGGACCAGATGCCATGATCTTAGTTTTTTGAATATTGAGTTTTAAGCCAGCTTTTTTGCTCCCCTTGAGAGCCTCTTTGGTTCCTCTTCACTTTAGGGTGACACCACCATAGAGTGGTGTCATCTACATATCTGAGGTTATTGATATTTCTCCTGGCAGTCTTGATTCCAGCTTATGCTGTAAAGGAGTACATCAAGGCTGTATATTGTCACCCTGCTTATTTAACTTATATTCAGAGTACATCATGAGAAATGCTGAGTTGCATGAAGCACAAACTGGAATCGAGGGAAGTCCTAGAATCTTTATTTTAATAGGATCCCTCAGGTGATTCTTACCCACATTAAAGTTTGAGAAGCACTCATCTAGAATGGTTGTTGCTATTTAGTTACTAAGTCGTGTCTGACTCTTTTGTGACCCCACGGATGTAGCCCTGACAGGTTCCTCTGTCCTTGGAATTCTCCAGGCAAGAATACTGGAGTGGGTTGCCATTTCCTTCTCCAGGGAACCTTCCCAACCCAGGAATTGAACCTGAATCTTCTGCATCTTCTGCATTGGCAAGTTAGTTCTTTTACCACTGAGCCACCATGGAAGCCCACGTGAAACATTTTATTAAGTGAAATAAGCCAGACACAAAAGGGTACTTATATGAGATACCTAGAATTCATAGAGTCAAATTCATAGAGAAAGTAAGTATAATAGAATGAAATACCAAGAGCTAGGGGATAGAGTGAATGGGAAATTATTGTTTAATGGCTAGAAGGTTTACATTTGGGATGATGGGAAATTTTTAGCGGAGGATGGTGGCAACGGTTGCACAAAAATGTGAATATATTTTGCTACTGAATGGTATACTTATGAAAGGTTAAAATGTTAAAGCTTTTGTTATGTATATTTTAGCACAATTTTTAAAAAGTATATCAACCTAGTATAATTTTTATCACTCCATGGAACTGGAATTCAGCCAATAGACAGCTAAGGCAGTATGTGGCAAAGGGAGAAAGACCCTTTCTCCCCTTCCTAATCTGGTTCACTCCTCCTGAATGTATTGACACACATTCAATCATTCCTATCACTCACTGGAACAGAGACTGTTAGTGTTCACCAAAACCCATTTCCTTTCCTTTCTAGGCATACAATTAGACCAGATTAAAAAAATAATAATTTGATTTATTTATTTTTGGCTTTGGTGGGCCCTTGTTGCTGCATGGGCTTTTTTCTGATTGCAGAGACCGGAGCTACTCTCTAGTTGTGCTGTGTGGGCTTCTAATAGCAGTGGCCTCTCTTGCTGCGGCCCACAGCTCTAAGGCATGTAGGCTTCAGTAGCTGTGGCACGTGGGCTCATTAGCTGCAGCTTCTAGACTCTAGAGCACGGCCTCAATAGTTGTGGGGCATGGGCTCAGTTGCTCACCGGCAGTGGGATCTTCCTGGGTCAGGGATCAAACTGGCGTCTCCTGCATTGGCAGGCAGAGTCTTCGACCACTGAGCCACCAGGGAAGCCCTATACCACATCATTAAGATCTGTGCCATTTTGGGGTCCATCTACCCCAGTAGGTGAACTTCTTTTTCTCTGTCTACTGTGAGAATGGAGAGGAGCCCAAGGAACCAAATGAGGGGTAGAGCTCAGCCAAACATTGCACTGGATACTCATTGGTCAAGAAACAGATTTATGCCATAAAGCCGTGGAGAGTATTCTAGTTTTTTTCTGTTATGGAAGCCTTTGTTACATTAATTTAAACATCCACTCTTTGGGAAACTTGTTTCTAATGAGATCTGTGGACAGGAAAGAGCTAGATGTGCTGGCACTTTTATTATAGAAGTAGCACTATGATAAGAAAATCTTTTGTTCCCTCTCACAGAAGCAAATACAATCTTTTTCTTGAAACACATTTCTAAAAAAATGTACATCACAACATATCCAGTAATAGATTTTAGCAGCTATTAAATGAAGGCTATTAAAGTAAAATGTGCGATATTGGCCCAGTTCCTGCATGGACACAAAAGTAGTGTTATGGTTTGTCATAATGTAAAAACATAGTGTTCTGTACAAAACAAAATTAAGAAAATACACAGCACTTCAGAATCATTTGTATAAAGCTTTGTCGTAACAAACTATTTCAAATATACAAGGAAAGCACATAATTATTGAACAATATATTTCAGTGTGTGGAGAATCTCAATTAGACACTGGTATTAAAATTAGATACTTATGAAGCTGGGCTTTTTTCTCTTCCCTATTTTGAATCTATCGGCATACTCAAAGTATGCCTCCATAATCTTCCAGTGAGACTCTTTCACATGGGAAAAGTATACTTTTTTAAAAAAAGATTTTATTGAAGTATAGCTGATTTGCAATGTTGTGTTCATTTCTGCTTTAATAGAAAAGTGATTCAGCTATGTATATATATATATATATATATATGTATATGTATGTATATTCCTTTTCATATCCTTTTCCATTATGGTTTATCACAAGATATTGGATATAATTACTTGTGCTATACAGCAGGACCTTATATATACTATATATCTTATATATACAAGTTTGCATCTACTAATCCCAAACTCCCAATCCTTCCCCTTTTTTCCCACTGCCTTGGCAACCACAAGTCTATTCTGTATGTCTGTGAGTCTGTTTATGTTTCACAGATACGTTCATTTGTCATATATCAGATTCCACATATAAGTGATATCATGGTATTTGTCTTTATCTTTCTCACTTACTTAGCTTAGCATGTAATCTCCAGGTCCATCCATGTAGCTTCAAACAGCATGATTTCATTCTTTTTTTATGGAAGAGTAGTATTCCTTTGTATAGATGTACAACAATTACATCCATTCATCTACTCATGGACATTTAGGTTGTTTCCATGTTTTGGCTATTGTAAATAGTGCTGCTATGAACAGAGGTGCAAGGATCTGGGAAAATTATCCTTGATTCCTGAGTATCTTTGGTTAAGATGCAGTTAACTTCTATGGCTAAGCCATGGTACCTTGACAATCATCATACTCAACCCAAGTGTAAGGGTATACACCACAAGATGTAGAGAGGACATGCTGGGAAACAAGATTCAGTGTGTTTCCATAGTCTTTTCATAAGAGGCCATGTTTTAGGTCAACACTCTGGAGTAGCATCCTTCTGCATTAGGAGGCTTGTGAGTGGTGGTAGAATGAGCCCAACACTTTCTAGATTCAATTTAAGTTGCTTGTGAAGATTAGAATTCATGATTTTCCTGAAACATATTGGAGTTGGCCAGGAGTTAGAGGGAAAGGGAAGGAGTTGGAAAAGGAATTGGAAAAGTGTCTCCCTCTTCTTTCTTTTCTGTGTTCCCAGTACACTCCATTTCCATTGGAAAGAAAGAGAAAGTAGGGTAAATTAGACCAAAGAAACAGGATGGAAGATAAAGCATTGCTTGCAGAAACTTCTCTGGAGTAACCATCATCCTTGTGAGGGCAGGAGGAGAGGACCCATCATGATGTTCCCACATTTCAAGCACTTGAATTGTAGACTTGAGGTGACAGATCAGACCAGGAATTCTGTTAGTGATTTGGCCCTGAAGGGCAGAAGGATGCTTGTCCACAGCAGACAAGAGCTGAGACTAAGGTGCCTATCTATGAGTTTGTGAAAATGACACTGAAAACTGAATCAAGGGGCTTCCCTGGCAGTTAAGAATCTGCCTGCCAATTCAAGGGACACAGCTCTGGTCTGGGAAGATCCCACAACAAAGCACAATAACCACAACTACTTTGCCCACGTGCCACAACTGCTGAAGCTTGCTCACCCTAGAGCCTGGGTTCCCTAACAAGAAAAACCACAGCAATGAGAAGCCTATGCCCCACAACGAAGAGTAGCCCCCATTTGCTGCAACTCTAGAAAATTCCATGTGTAGCAATGACGACTTAGCACAGCCACGAATAAAATACATTTTTTAAAAATAAGTAAATCTAAAAAAATAACTGACTCAATCTCTGAGGTAAATGTCATACTTTTAGTTAACGAATGAGAGGCTAAAGTCAAGTGTCTAGCAATTATCTGGGAATAAGTTATTTCATAAAAAGAAACTAGTGAAACTGATTGCAGAAAGTGTGACTACACATTTACAGAAATTGCTTAAGAGATAATTTATGAATAATAGTGGAGACGACTTAAAGAAGAACCACCCTAGTCACAGTGGATAGCTTGTGGTCTCAAGGAAGCATGATTATACCACACACGAGACTCTGACCTAAAAGCTTTTGAGACCATATACTGAACTTGGACAAAATTTAATCTAAAATGAATCTGTTAGTAAGTCTCAAGCACTGTGCTAATCCTCAAATTACTCTGAGAGTTATCTTATATTGCCTTTGTTGCAGATGAGGGAACAGAATTTGAGATTAAGATGCTCAGGATCATACAGTTAATAAATGACCAAATCCATATTCAAGTCTACATTTTTCTAATACCGTAGTTCTGGAATTGTTTTCACTGAAATTGACACATTTATTTATTAATTTAATCCACAAATATTAATACTTATCCTGATCAAGCAGGGATAATACGGCACTGCTATCAAAGATCCTGTATTCTGCTGGTACCCACAAGAAACTCTTCCTTATGTTACAGTGAACCTTGTGATGAAGACTGTGGGGAGCGGGGTACATAATGAGCATAACCAGAATGGAGCATAACCAGAGAGGACCTGGCTCAGCTTGGGGGAAGGGGAAGGAGATGAGAGAAAAGGAATGGGTGCCTAGGGAAACTTATAAAGGCAAGTAGGTATAGACACAGGAGATGGGGTTTTAGCTAAAACCTGGAAGTGTAAGAAAGCAGGATAAATCCAGGGACCAACCAGGAACTGGGAGGAAGGGCAAGATCAGAGGCTTGTGGGGGAAGATCAGGGACAAAAATCCATGTCTCTGAGTGGCAGACAGTTTATTTACCACCTGAGCCACCAAAGAAGCCCCGATGTGAGAGGAATAGGGGCCAGATCTGAGCTCCTCACATGTCAGTCTGAGGAAATAAGACTTGATCCTGCAAAAAGTGGGTCAGTCTATGAGTCAGTGAGCATATTGAGAGAGCCCCCTCGGCTGCTCTTGATGCAGGCAACACTGGAGACAGGAAGCCTTTTTTTTTTTTTGCGGGAGTGGGGGGTGCCAGAATTGTAATGGACTTCCCTGGTGGTCTAGTAGTGAAGACTTTCAGCTTCTACTACAGGAGCCACAGGTTCTCTGGTGGCTCAGTGGTAAAGAATTTGCCTGGGAATGCAGGAACCACAGAAGATGTGAGTTTGATCCCTGGGTTAGGAAGATCCTCTGGAGGAGGAAATGGCAACCCACTTCAGTATTCTTGCTGGGATAATCCCATGGACAGAGGAGCCTGGCAAGGCTACAGTCTATGGGGTTTCAAAGAGTCAGACATGACTCGTATTCAATGTAAGGTTGTAACAGGGGCATCAGGGATGTGCAGGATGAGTAGATGTGGAAATAATATGGTAGGAGGAGTTAAAATTGATAATTATCTAATTGATGGTAGGTAAGAGTGAGAGGCCATAGTAACTCACAGGTTTTTGGTGTGGGTGATTATCAGGTTTGAATGGTGATGCCCTTTACTGGAATAGGAAGCACGAGGTAGAATGACTGGGGGAGGTGTGGTTAAGCCGCACTTGTGTGTGTAACACAGAGGACAACAGTTCTCTCTGACCACTGATTTGAGCTGCCTCAAACTCAGAGGAGCAGCCTTGCTCAAGTCTGTAACTAAAGCAGTCATGCCTGAAGGAAGGCAGCGAACATATGAAGAAAAGGCCAAGAAGGAAAACCTTGTCAGTGTGTTAAATAACTCCTCAGAGAGGGGGTTAAGCTCTAGCCAGCTAGCAGAGTTGCTCTGATTCCTTATATGTCCCCATGTCCACATGAGCCCCTTGACTTGGATTCCTTCACTCACCAGGCAAGCTTATGATTGAAGCAGCCTCTCCAGATAGCCTTCGCCCTGAAGAGAGAATACAGGCAGGCTGATAACAAAAGTCAGATTTCTCATAGTAGGTTAGTTAGGACTCTGGATTATACATTAGTCACTTGACTTGGTTATTCTGGGTGAGTCCTCCCCAAGCCCAGCCATGGCAGAGTGTTTTGTCAGATGAGATCTGAACTTTGTTGACAGTCCATTTATAGCAGCCAATTGGTCTTTCTAGTTCCTAAATCCAAGTGATTTCAACAGCATCCACTGATGCCAAGACAGCAGAAGATACATACATACATATATATATACATATATATATCTTTCCTATAAATGTAACATCTCAACTCGGAAATATCATTCTTTATCTTTAATAACATTTAATATATCTTTTATCTGATATTAACATAGCATTTGCATGTACATTTTTTTTCATATCTGAATTTTCAAGTTCTCCTTGTTCTTATATTTAAGGCAAATCTTCTTGGAGCAGAATAGAGTTTGGGTTTTATTTCAATCCAGTTAGAACAATTTTATCTTTTAAATGGGGTAGATATATATTCTATTGAAAATTATGATAATTATGGATAATTTTGGTTTAATCCACCATCTTACTACTGCTTTCTATTTGTCTGGCCTGTTCTGTGCTCCCTTGTCTCTTCATTCTTGCTTTGTAGTGAATTATTTTTTTCAATGTTTCCCCTCTCATTCATTAGCTTATTGGTTATACACCCTTTTATTATCTACTTAAGGATTACTATAGAGATCATAACATGCATTCTTGACTTACTAAAAAATAACATAAGTATTCCCATTTTTTCTGTATCATACAAGGCCTTTAAAACCATTTAACTACATTTACTCCTTACCTCCTAATGCTCACAGCTCGTATCTCATTGTTGACATGTATTTTAATTCTTTCTCTCTATAGCTAATTATATATATTAAGCAATAAAAGATAAATATTTATATAGTCCAAATTTGTTTGGATGATCTCATATAGTAACTTTGTTAATTTTCATTCTTTCTTATGTCTCTAAGCTTCTTTCTGGGTTCATTTGCCTTCTGCATGAAGACACTTTAACATTTCCTTTGATGGGTGACAAAATTTTTATTTTTGTTCCCAGAAAATTACTTTCTTTCATTGTCATTCTTTGAGAATATTTTCTCCTGGGTGAAGAATCTAGGCTGACAGTTCTTTCAGCACTTTCAATTTATTATTTATTTCACTCTTCTCTGGATTCTGTTGTTTCTGTTGAGAACTCAGCCATCATTTTTATTATTATTTCTTTAAAGGTAATACATATTTTCTTTTAAAGTCTATCTAATTTTATTGTCCTTGGTAGTTAGGTGTTTCATTATAATGTTCTTTGGAGTGGTTTTCTTTGTATTTATCCTTCTTGGGATTCATAAAAGTCTTGAATCTATGGATTCACACCTTCCATTGTTTTTAAAATGCAGATGGTTAAGCTAGGAGCTTCCCTCCTGGCTCAGACAGTAGAGAATCTGCCTGCAAAGCAGGAGATACAGGTTCAATCCTTGGGTCAGGAAAATCCTCCAGAGAAGGGAATGGCAACCTACTCCAGTATTCTTGCCTAAAGAATCCCATGGACAGAGGAGCCTGGTGAGCCCCAGTCCATGGGGCTGCAAAGAGTCAGATAAGACTGAGCAACTAACATGTTCATGTTTCACTTTCGAGCTAGGAGCACACAACCCAAATCATTTGAATACAAGAGAAAAATGATTTGAAACTCTCTGATAGGGCTTCCTTATTTCTGATTCATCCTTACTCCTGTGTATTATCCTTTGGAGACCCAACTCCAAACCTGGGAGTAATAAAGGTCCATCTCCCTTAGTGGATCTTATATCCAATACTGGATTTCTAATCACTTGAATCTGTTGAAAGTTCTGCTCAGCATCTGTGCTTGGAGAACCAGCAGATGCCTCTAGAGGAAAGTGGCTGCAAATTGATTCACTTCTAGGCCTGGTTCTCTCTCCGTCCTTGACAATACAAACTTCTTCCCTGCTTTGGTATATCACTTATGCATAAAAATAAATGTGGTATTAAATATTTTTCCAGTTTTTCTAATTGTTTTCTGCAAATGGATTGATCAGTATTACCTACTCCATCATTGTAGGAAGGGAAACATTTTCAAAGTTTTAAATACAACATTTTACTATTTTTTTCTCACTAAACCCTGAGAAGAGAAACTATCTTATTCATCTTAAGATGCCCCACTCAGCACAGAAATAGGAATGTAGCACATTAAATATTTGTTGAATAAATGAATAATTACAGTTTCTGGTTGGGATTGGTGGCAATTTTTTAAAAAAGCCCTTTACCAGAAATTGAGAAAAGAGTGTCACTCATTGTATACCAAGATCAGGGCAGTGGGATCCATATGCCCTAATTGTAGGCAGTTGGTTAGAACTTAGACCAATACATTTTTTTTCTCAAGGGGTATCTTGTCCTGACATTATTTAGAATTACTGGAGCATAGTGATAATTAAAAAATAGATGATTTTAGTTAGCTATTTTGTTATTTTAAAATTTTTACATAAAATAATTTCTACATTATTTTAAATTTTTACCATAAACTTCTAGGTGCCTCTTTGTATGCACCTAGGAAGAGTTGATTTGGATGGATTTCAAATACCTTCTAAACCTAAGATTCCATATGGGTTTGTTGAGCAGACACTAGGTGCATCTGATTACGGATTTGTGCCTAGAAGGAACAGAGTACAGCAGGTAATCACAGAAGGCAGCTGGACTCCATCCACAAAGGCTTTTTCTGTCACTTGGCCAGAGTGTAGAGCCTGATCATTACATGGTTTCTTTCTTTCCTTCTTTTTTTTTTAAAAGAGAATTTATTTATTCAAAACCAGTGCAAACTATTGGAAGCAAACTCCTTAAAAAAAAAAAAAATAGAAGCAGGAATATCATCACAATGATGCCTTCTTGGGCAAATCTACAAAATGGTGGGACTGTAGCCACCTGTCAGCTTTGTTCACATCATTCAGTACATAAAGTACAGCTGGAAACTGATGTTTCTGAGGTCAAGTTAAGGAGAAACATAAATGCCTCATCTCACAGAAAAAAAATATATAATAATTACTCCTGAAAAAATCGAGCATTTGGTTATATGACTGGCTTGAGAGTTTTAATGATGCCCCCAATTTAGCCCTTTATAACACCAATTTATTTAGAATCTTTAGGTTAATAATATAGATATGTCCGGGCACAACTTTATCCTATTCACATAAATAAACATTAAAAATTCAAGTCTCTTTTGTAACAGAATAGAAGTTTAGTAGTTGAACATAACAAAAGAAAATGCATAATGGCCTATTAAACCTCACATTTCTTTTCATAAAATTGCCAAAAGAAGCGTACGTGATCAGTGACTTTTTAGAACTCTGTAAGTACAAGACTGCTAATTGCTCAAAAATAAGAAAATTTGATTTTTATAACTACAGGAAACTTCTTAAAGTATGCCTCTCTAGTCACCGTAGAAAGCAATATCTTTATAATTCAGCCAATGATGGGGACTCTTTCAAATAAGAAAGGTGGCCTATGAACTGGAGTTGACTTCAAGGCTTTTATAAAGCTTCCACTAATTAAAACCAATAACATAAAAATAATAAGCAGTTATTTGGTTACTGACATGTAAAAAGAAAAGATATAAAATCACAGTGAATGGAAAAATGCTGAGTATGGATTAATTTATCCAATCTACCTTAGGCCAGATGGACACTATAATAACTTCTCCTTCAAAAGGCTTATCATAAAGTACATTAGCTCATTGAGATTAAGTACAGAAAACCAAAGAATCAAATATTCATCCACAATATACAGGGATTATTTGTAAGGAACTGAGTTTGAATAACCAATAGCAAAGTATTAATATTTTTCATTACAGAAAATAACTGTTCTATTGAGAGTGAAGATAGCTTTTTACATTCCTTATATGTTAAAAATAACAAAATGGTTTTTGAACAGAGAAACTCATGTATGTGGGACATATATGAAAAAAAAAAAAGGCAGATTCTGGTATAGAATACCTGAGACAGATGGCTCTGGGTCTGATCTTATCAAGAAATTCCTATAGTTTTTTCATAGTTTTTCGACCTGGCATTTATCTCAATAAAAATTTCTAAAAATAAATAAAATTCAGAATAAATGAAAGTCTCTTGAGAATAGCCATAGACTGGAGGGAAATGAGCTTCTGTCAGTCCCAGGTTCAGCAGGTACTTTAAACAAACATAACTGCTGTGACAAAACATAATTTTCAAGGGGTAAGATCAAACAAAAAGATGATCAGACCCATCTCACCAAGAATCCAATCAGAAATGAGACAGTCCAAATGGAAAAAGTGGAGCCCAGAACTACACAGATACGAAGCTTTCCCACAGCCCTTGTGTTTCTTTTACTGAGTTTGCCTTGACTTTTTTATGACGTTGGATTTATCCTTCTTTGGGATAAAGTCTTCTGTTCCACAAGACTTTGGAAGGCCATGAGGCATCTCTTTACAAAGTCCTTTAGAGACAGTAGGGACATTTTCAGAGTGCCTTACTTCTATCATATTCAGGTACTCAAACTGTGGCATTTATAGAGAGTGAATAGAACTTAGAATGTTCCATTTCCTCTCCAGTGGTTTGATAAAGTGTGATTTAATTATTGGATATGCTAGCGCCCAGTAGCAGTGTAGTGGAGGTCCACAGTATTGATTTTTGACAGTGTGTGTCAACGATTTGATTTGGAGGTGATCAAATTTGTTTGGTTTGGGAGGAGAGCAGGCTGCATAGAACTTATTGACACTCATACACAAGTTTTCAACAAGAAGGTCCATTAGAAGTTCAACTGGATCCACAGTAAACTGAAGCATTCTCATATAGTGAGTCACTGTTTAAAATCGATGCTTGAGAATCAATAAGGCACTGGGTCAATGCTAGCAGCACAGAAACCTAAAATATAGTCTCAAATTGTGTTTGTTTTCCTTTATCGCTCCTTGGGAAATAATTCCTGGAATCTTTATGGAGAAAAAAATGGAGGTTAGTAATCACCCTATATACTCCTCATAATATCTGGTATGGATATCCATTAGATAGTCTTGAATTAAAGAGTTTTTGTTTCTGCCTTCTTTTCCTCTTGGGAAATAATTCTTGGGTTGTTTGTTGGTGTAGGGAAATGGAAGTTGTTTTAGCACAGACACAAAGTCTAAAAGAGAGAAAGTATACTTAACAGAGGGGTACACAAAGCATTCAAACAAATTTTGAAGAGTTCAATTTCCTCTTTGGAGACATGAACCCATTTATGACAATCTCTAGACAGGGGCTGTTTACCTGGCTGCCACTGAGGGTCGGTTTTGCTGGACCACCTTGAGGAGGTCTGCTTGGCCAGGTAGGGTTATGCTGCTGATGATGTATGGCAGAAAATCCTGGGACACATTTCCTGCAGCTACCTTTTTGATGGGGCTCAGAGGGAAAGGACAAAAATGACTTTTCCTATCATAAGCAAAAGACAGTGACAGTGAGGGGGCATCATTACACCAAATCTATGCTTGTCCCCTAATGGCAGGAAGTGAAGAACTAAAGAGCCTCTTGATGAAAGTGAAAGATGAGAGTGAAAAAGTTGGCTTAAAAACTCAACATTCAGAAAACTAAGATCATGGCATCTGGTCTCATCATTTCATGGCAAACAGATGGGGAAACAATAGAAACAGTGAGAGACTATTTTGGGAGGCTCGAAAATCACTGCAGATGGTGACTGCAGCCATGAAATCAAAAGACACTTGCTCCTTGGAAGAAAAGTTATGACCAACCTAGACAGCATATTAAAAAGCAGACACATTACTTTACTAACAAAGGTCCATCTCATCAAAGCTATGGTTTTTCCAGTAGTCATGTATGGATGTGAGAGTTGGACTATAAAGAAAGTTGAGTGCTGAAGAATTGTTGCTTTTGAACTGTGGTGTTGGAGAAGACTCTTGAGAGTCCCTTGCACTGAAAGAAGATCCAACTAGTCCATCCTAAAGGAAATCAGTCCTGAACGTTCATTGGAAGGATTGATGCTGAAGCTGAAACTCCAATCCTTCGGCCACCTGATGCAAAGAACTGACTCACTGGAAAAGACTCTGATATTGGGAAAGAATAAAAGCAGGAGGAGAAGCGGATGACAGAGGATGAGATGGTTGGATGGCATCACCGATGCAATGGACATGAGTTTGAGTAGGCTCTGGGAGTTGGTGATGGACCGAAAGCCTGGCGTTCATGGGGTCACAAAGAGTTGGACACGACTGAGCGACTGAACTGATGCTTGTCCCATGACTGTGACAAATACTCCAGGAAAAAACTTGAGAATGAACAAGTAAGCAACCAGGTTTTCAGTCTTTAGACGTCCTTCCCAAATTCAGCCCAGGTTGATTTTCCTCACCCAGGAGTGCAATTGTTATGTTTGTTTGTTTCTATGTCAACTCTTTGCTTACTTTCTTTTGTGTTCTCTTTTAAATTATCATTAAAACTACCTTTACTGAGATGACTGACTGGATGACTGATTTAAGTAGGACGACTTCCTACTTAAACGAGGATAGGCATATTCTGGTTTATATGGATATGGATGCAAGGTAAATATTTAGAGTTTTAAGGAATGGCCACTATTGACTCAGAACTTCATTTAGAATTCCCTAGTCGGGACTTCCCAGTGATACAGTGGATAAGAATCCTCCTGCCAGTGCAGGGGACACAGGTTCAATCCCTGATCCAGAAAGATTCTACATGCCAGGGAAAGCCTAAAGCCCATGTGCCACAGCTCCTGAGCCCACATTCTCGAGCTCACAAGCTGCAATTACTGAAGTCTGTGTGCCTAGAGGTTGTATTCACAAGAGAAGCCCCACAGTGAGAAGCTGGTGCATCACAACAAAGAGTAGCCCCAGCTGACTGCAACTAAAGAAAAGTTGCATGCAGCAACAAAGACTCAGTGCAACCAAAAATAAAAATAAAAAGAATCCCCTAGTCATTCATTAAAACATATTATTCTTAAAAATACATCTCTTTCCCAGCTCTCTTCGCAGCCTGGTTAAATATCAAGTAGAGCAACATTTGGAAACAAGAAAGGAAGTTATGTGATCACTAGATGACCAACAATGGCCATTTTCCACCAAGTAAGCCCACTGGACAAAATTTGTGAGTCCCTACATCACTCTTTCTGACCTATTAGACTCAAGCCTCTAGAAAGAAAAAAAAAAAAGAGAGAGAGAGAGATTGCTTTTTCTTGCTCTAAAAGCACAAGCAGAGGCTTAAGTCCTAAAGAAAAATTCCAAACACACAGTCTACTTTAATGTTGATGTTATTTATGCCAAAGTGATCTGACAAAATATTCCACCAGAATGATGACAATCCAGATCTCCAGCAGGGCTTTTGCCTTGCTGTGTTCACCCATATTTGTACCTGGAAGCTGTGAATTTGTTTTCTCTTGTGGGTTTTCTGGGGGAACCTGTTATTTACATCAGGATACCACAAACATTATACTTCATGATGTTTAGCATTTATATGGGTTCTTTTGATTTCAAAACAAGTTAAAAACATTTTCTACTGTGACAACATCTTTGCGAGGTAGGTGATTATTAATGTCCCTACATTATCAATAGAAACCCAAGACCAAGAAGTGCAGGACTCTGTTCCCAGACCAGGGAGGGTCAGGAGCGACATTAAGACTAGATATCCTGAAGGGCACCTCCTCTGGGCTCTGAATAGGCCATGCCTATCTCTAGTGCAACAGTCTCCATTAATATAGGGTTATATATCATATAGTTATGGGTTTCCCAGGTGGCGCAGTGGTGAAGAATCGGCCTGCTAATGCAGGAGATGCAAGAGACATGGGTTCGATTCCTGGATCAGGAAAATTCCCTATGGTATGAAATGGCAACCCATTCCAGTATTCTTGCCTGGAAAATTCCATGGACAGAGGAGCCTGGTGGGCTATAGTCCATGGGGTTGAACAGAGTTGGACACGACTGAGTGCACATATTGTATAGATATAAAACAACAACACAAGGACATAATAGAACAATAATCCAATATTTTTGTTTCTTAGTAAAATATGTTAAGCACAGTATTTAAATTGCATTTCTCTGAAAAGCATTTGGTATATTAAATAGCAGAAGATATATTAAATAGCTCTATAAATGTTTGCTGGCATACTCTTAACAGCAAAGGATTATAAAGAAATTAAAATCTACTTTTAAACACCATAAACTAAACAAAAATGTGAAAAACTATTTTATTCTTATAATGCAGACTGAATAGCTTGCTGGATATTAGCAGGTGGCTATATAATTTTTCTGAGCTTGAGAGAAAGGATACACATTGTTGGCTGTGGTTTTAAAATATCAATTTGGTAGGGAAAAGTGCAGTTGAAAGGTGAAAATTAAAGACTGCTTTTTACATTTTGCATTCATTCTGAACAATTCATACATTTTCAAAAGATACAATCATACTTGGAACTAATGTTGAGGTGAATATAGGGGTGCTATATAATATTTTGTGAGAAGAGAAAATGATAGAAAATAAAAGCCGTGGTATTGGAAAAAATGCAGAAGGAGGCAAAAAGGGTATTTTTCAAGTATGTTGAAGATGAGCATGAGATGTAAGCTATTCATGCTTACATGACTATAGAGGTCTTGGAAATGGTTTCCAAGGACAAATACTTGGCTTGATCAGTTCCTTCTCCTGGACAAAATCCTCATGCTCCTCTACGTCAGCAGTTCTCAGAATGGTGTTAAAGAGCTTACCTCATGCTAAGCTTCTTAAGAACGGACCAGGTGGTCAGCAGAAAAAGTTCTAAAACTAGAAAGGAAGAGGCATCAAAGTCTTAAAATTTGTATGCAAACATAAAAACTAACCTCCAAGCCAAAATGACATTCTCTGTCAGAAGTAACAAATAGAAAAGTCTTAAGATTAGTGTACACGCAGCTAAGATATTATTAGTTATTACATATTGTTCAGAGAATATTTTTATGTGTGCTTTTTCCCTAAAAAAGACATATTAAATTGTTTTTCTCTCCTCAAGTCTTCTTTTTTTTGTATATATATATATATATAAATGTGAAATACAAGATGTCCTGTAAGTTGTTCATTCAGACTACACACTCTAGGGGTCCTTTCCACTTGCGTTGTACATGGCAGTTTTGTTTGAGGGGAGTCTAAGTCTGAAGAGGCTTGAGCAGTTGGGCTGCTTGGTGGGCTGCAAGGTTCTGGCATAGGGCGAGTACCAGTCCCTCTCAAACACATCCTTGAGTTGCTTAATGATGCTTGTGTTGTTCCTCACGTCTGCCTGGTTGATAACAAGGCCTGTGCCAGCATTCTGGGTGAAGTCATTCCCCACCCAGTCAAAATTTCCTGCAAAAGACAAAGGAAATGATGGTAAAGAGTTAATATTCCACTGGGGGGAATAGTCTCCATTTAAAGAAATAGAGAGCAGATTCTATTAAAAACACAAAACAAAACAAAACACCCGGGAATAGTGACAGGGAGACTGAATTGTGTTGACAGCTCATAAAAAAATCCAAGGTTTACATATGGTATATTAATATTTGCATATTATTTTGGCATTTTCTTCATTTGCTCAACTTGAAACTCGAAACAGGAAATTTGATGTTCTTTCTTTGGTAAATGTTATTTCTTATTGACATTCACAAGGTACACTAAACACAAAAACATTTAAAATATATAGGAATACACTTAAACATCCTGTGAACATTTATTACTTTCTCAAAGAGAGACATCTAATCCATATGTACAAATGAGAGACGCTAATTACAATGCTCAGAAGCTTTCACATCAAAGGAAAACTTGAGGCCAGAGAAGGAGAACTAGTTTTTAACCAAACACACAAAACACTCCTTGCCTGGGCTGTGAGTCCTTTCCCAGTCCCAGAATTAGGCTTCTCGGCCCAGGAATCAGGGAGGTTGCTGTGACGGCGGGTGCCCCAGAATGACTGCCGGTATAGGCGGGGTGTTAGCTTACTAAGTCTGCTGCAACAAAGTAGAAAAGACCCGGAGGCTAAATGTCCACAGTTCTGGAGGCTGAAAGTTCAAGGTCAACATGTTGGCAGGTTGGTTCCTTCTGAAGGCTGTGAAAGCAGGGTCTGTTCCAGGTCTCTCTCCTTGGCTTGTAGATGGCCACCTCCTCTCTCTGTCTCCTTATATCGTCTCCCTTCTGCACATATCTCTGTGTCCAAATTTTCCTCTTGCATAAGGACACTATCAAACTGGATGAGAAACCACCCTAATGAACCTCACCTTAACTTGATATTCTCTGTAAGGACTCTGTCCCCAAATAAAGTCATATTCTGAGGTACTGGGGTTAGGAAATCAGCAGACTAATCTTGAAAGAAGCTGAAAGTGAAAGTAACTCAGTTGTGTCTGACTCTTTGCAACCTCATGGACTGCAGCATACCAGGCTTCCCTGTCCTACACTATCTCCCAGATTTTGCTTTAATTAATGTCCATTGAGTCGATGATGCCTGTCTAACCATCTCATCCTCTGTTGCCCACCTTCTCCTATTGCCTTCAATCTTTCCCAGCATCAGGGTCTTTTCCAGTGAGTCAGCTCTTCCCATCAGGTGGCTAAAGTATTAAAACTTCAGCTTTACTATCAGTCCTTCCAATGAATATTCAGGGTTGGTTTTCTTCAGCATCAACTGATTTAATCTCCTTGTAGTCCAAGGGACTCTGAAGAGTCTTCTCCAGTACCACAGTTTGAAGGCTCAAAGAGGTGAGTAAATTTGCCCAACTTCACATGGTTAAATGGTCTATTCAGATCTGCTAGACTCCATAAGCTATCTTCAATACCATAAATAAAGCATCATTCTCATCAATAAAAATTTATCCATGTCAAGACTGACAAAGTTATTTCATAAAATTATCACTATCTTCTTTGGTTCAGAGCTGGTTCCATAAGTGAACTGAAGGCTTTTAAATACACAGGTTGACTTTCTATTTCCTCAGTGGCGTCTCAGGCATCTTGCAGGAGCACTGGTTGAAAGATGCTGAGATCATGGTCCCTGGGTGTCCTTGACCTAAGGCCCTGCAGTCATCCGTGGGAGAAGCTTCTGGGAGGAGGGAAACTCATAGAGAGAGTCAATATCTGTTCCTCTATAGCTCTCATTCTTTGGCCCCTCCCCTACTCTCTGGAGCTCCTTCACATATCAGCTCCCTTTTCTGTTTGGCACTGCCTGGAATACTGGAAGGTGATTCCTTCCTCCTTCATTTGACTCCTTAAGTTTATTACTCTAAATCAAATATTATCAGCATGGAGAAGGAATTCCCCTCTCTCTCTCTCTCCCTCTCAATATCTCACCTCACCCCACACAAACACTACAATGATGCTGTCAATAGCTTCATGATAGGCATAACTTTGGGGGCTACTTTAGTGCTCCAGTGGTTAAGAATCTGCCTTGCAATGCAAGGGACACTGGTTCAATCCCTGGTCCGGGAAGATCCCACATGCCATGGGGCAACTAAGCCTGTGGGCTACAGCTACTGAGTCCCATTGAAGTAATTACCAATGCCTACATGCCCTAGGGTCTATGCTCCACCATAAGAGAAGCCACCACAATGAGAAACTCATGTACCACAGCTAGAGGTTAGCCCCCAGTCTCTGCAACTAGATAAAGCCCATGTGTACCAATGAAGACCCAGCACAGCCAAAAGTAAATAAATAAATGGATATTTTTAAAAACGACATAGAAGTGAAAATGAAGTCACTCAGTCATGTCTGACTCTTTGAGACCCCGTGGACTGTAGCGTATGGAACTTTCCAGGCAAGAGTACTGGAGTGGGTTGCCTTTCCTTCTCCAAAAAGACATAACTTTGACTGAGTTTTATTGCTATAAATTAGCAAGATGCTTGCCAAATGGTTTGTAAGACTGTGTTAGAGTCTGTACAGAGACTCCTTTTGCTGTTGGTGTATTTTGGACTATGTGCTCTCAGACCATGCTCAGGGACTTAAGTTTAGTGCAAATGCTGAGGGCCAGGTGAACATACGCCTCAACCTTTATGCAGAGGATCAGTAGCCACTCTAGGCCGAGAGTTATTCTGGAACCAGTTGGCAGATGGCATCATCTAGTCATTCTATAGATAAGACTCTAGCATTCTTGCACACGTCTCAAGGACTTCTTGAGAAGACACTTAAATCTCATCTTATGGCTAAGTGCCAGGCATTAGACCAAGGGCAATAATTTTTTATCTCATAACATTATCTCATTTGATATTCACTGCAGTCCTGTGAGGTGGCAATATTAACTTCACTGTATTGATGAGGAAATTAAGACAGAGAAGTTTAGCAATCTGTCCAAAGTGGCAGTGAAAAAATTCCACAGTTGAGGTTCAAAAGCCAGGTCTGACTCCACAGCACACACTTAACTTCTGTTTCATGTCACCTCTGATTTGAAAGGTGTACTCGCTTTGTGCTAACTGTGCTCTTCACCCTATACTTTGTCAGCTCCCAGAGTTGGTGCATCAGACCATACTGAGATCTCTGCTCCATTCATTTGCAAATTTCACTGTCTGAAAGAAACAGGCATAAGCTTTGGGGGCAGTGCGGAGGGGGGAAAGATGATGGGAGAGAAGTGACAAGACTTTGAAGTCTCATTCTGCAAAATTCACTTTTTTCCCTTTAATACAAAGCATGGAGCCAAGATTCTGCATCTTTATTGATTCTCAAAAGTTTTAATTAGTCTGTTCTCAGGAACCACAGCCCTAAAGGTCTACGAGGCATTCCTAAACTAGGTGATGGCTTTCCTCCTTTTCATTTCCTGATGGCTGGGTTAAACCTCAAAATCATGTATATGCTTCAGTAATTCTTCAGCTTGGAAGCAGTTTTACCCAGCTTTTTTTGAGATTGCCATTTCAGTTTCTGGAATGCATACTGAGGCCCCAAATGCCAAGAGAGTTGGAGAACTATCAACTCTAATGAATAGAGTTGGTAGTTCCCTCAGGAACTACCCTCAGGAATATTCCTCACTACTTTCAGGAATACCCTGTGAGGGTACAAATCAACTCAGGATATAATATGTAAGTAATCAAACCATCTTTCAAACAACTTTGCCAAGCTTGACTCAGATATACTCTGGAGAATTTAAAGTAGAGATATGATACTGTTTGGGGAGTCTTCAGTAAGTCTGCAGAGTACTTAATGGAACTATAATTCCATGAAAGTTCTAGTGTGGATTTTTCTTTATTTCGCATTCTCAGCAGGTATCTGAGTGAATTCTAAGAGGTTTTCAGAATATGCTGATAATTATTTAAATTATCAATGAATTTTCCCTTTTTATGCTCTTTAAGTATTTTTATATTAGAAATATACTTCATTCTAGGGAATTAGTTTTGCTAAGATGCTATGTGTAATGTACTCATTTAAAAATGTATTATAATAAAGAACCCCAAAATACACCCACATAAATAGAGTCAACTGATCATGACGAAGGAACACTTTAGTTCAGTTGCTCAGTCATGTCCGACTCTTTGTGACCCCAAGAACCGCAGCACGCCAGGCCTCCCGGTCCATCACCAACTCTCAGAATCTACCCAAATCCATGTCTATTGAGTTGGGGATGCCATCCAGCCATCTCGTCCTCTGTCATCCCCTTCTCCTCCTGCCCTCAATCTTTCCCAGCATCAGGGTTCTTTCCAATGAGTCAGCTCTTCACATCAGGTGGCCAAAGGATTGGAGTTTCAGCTTCAATATCAGTCCTTCCTATGAACACCCAGGGCTGATCTCCTTTAGGATGGACTGGTTGGATCTCCTTGCAGTCCAAGGGAATCTCAAGAGTCTTCTCCAACACCACAGTTCAAAAGCATCAGTTCTTTGGCACTCAGCCTTCTTTATAGTCCAACACTCACATCCATACATGACACTGGAAAAACCATAGCCTTGACTATATGGAACTTTGCTGGCAAAGTAATGGGTCTGCTTTTTAATATGCTGTCTAGGTTGGTCATAACCTTCCTTCCAAGGAGTAAGTGTCTTAATTTCATTGCTGCAATCACCATCTACAGTGGTTTTGGAGCCCAGAAAAATAAAGTCAGCCACTGTTTCCACTGTTTCTCCATCTACCTGCCATGATGTGATGGGACAGGATGCTGTGATCTTAGTTTTCCGAATTTTGAGCTTTAAGCCAACTTTTTCACTCTCCCCTTTCACTTTCATCAAAAGGCTCTTTAGTTCTTCTTCACTTTCTGCCATAAGGGTGGTGTCATCTGCATATCTGAGGTTATCGATATTTCTCCTGGCAATGTTGATTCCAGCTTGTGCTTCTCCCAGCCCAGTGTTTCTCATGATGTACTCTGTATATAAGTTAAATAAGCTGGGTGACAATATACAGCCTTGACGCACTCCTTTTCCTATTTGGAACCAGTCTGTTGTTCCATGTCCAGTTCTAACTGTTGCTTCCTGACTTGCATACAAGTTTCTCAAGAGGCAGGTCAGGTGGTCTGGTATTCCCACCTCTTGAAGAATTTTTCACAGTTTATTGTGATCCACACAGTCAAAGGCTTTGGCATAGTCAATAAAGCAGAAATAGATGTTTTTCTGGCACTCTCTTGCTTTTTCGATGACCCAGCAGATGTTGGCAATTTGATTTCTGGTTCTTCTGCCTTTTCTAAAACCAGCTTGAACATCTGGAAGTTCATGGTTCACGTATAGCTGAAGCCTGGCTTGAAGAATTTTAAGCATTACTTTACTAGCGTGTGAGAGGAGGAAAGGCAATACAATAGAGGAAAAACAGTGTTTTCAACAAATGATGTTAGAAGAACTGGACAGCCACATGTAAAAAAAAGTCTAGACACAGATCTTATAACTTTCACAAATGTAACTCAAAATGTGATCATATTGAAATGTAAAATGGACAATTATAAAACTCCTAGAAGGTAACGTGTGTGTGTGTGTGTGTGTGTGTGTGTGTGTGTATGTGTGTTGGTGGCTCAGTCCTGTCCAACTCTTTGCAACCCTATGGATTGTAGCCCGCCAAGCTCCCCTGTCCATGGGATTCTCCAGGCAAGAATACTGGAGTGGGTTGCCGTTCCCTTCTCCAGAGAAGGTAACATACAATGGAATATTATTCAGAAGTAAAAAGGAATGAGTTATCAAGCAATGAAATGACATGGAAGCTCCTTAAATGCATATCACTAAGTGAAAGAAGCCAATCGTAAAATGCTACACACTATATGATTGCAACTATATATTTTGAAAAAGACAACACTCTGAAAATAGTTAAAAAAAAATCAGTGGTTGCCAGGATAGGAGGAGGAATGAATATGTGGAGCACGTAGGATTTTGAGGCAGTGAAACTACTCTATATAATACTATAATGGAGGATACATGTCTTTATAATTTGTTGAAATGCACAGAATGTACAACACAAAGAGAGAACCCTAATGTAAATGATGAACACTGGGTGATAATGCTGTGCTGATGTAAGTTCGTCAGTTGTGACAAATGCACCACTCTGGTGAGGGGTAGTGGCAATGGGGGATACTGTGCACATGTTGGGATAGGGGGTATGTAGGAAATTGCTGTGCCTTCTGCAAAATTTTGCTGTGAACCTAAAACTTAAACAAAAACCAAAGTCTACTTTAAAAATGTATTACAAGGAAACAAGGGAGAGAGTCAGAAATCGGTCTTTGCTAATAAGAATGTGATAGACAGAGCAGTGGGAGTGTTGGGAGCTTTACATATAATATCTCATTCAATCGTCACACCACCACCAAAGGGTGGTGTTATTATCCCCCTTATTTAAAGATAAGGTAACAGGCTTTGCAGAGACTCAGAGAGATTGTGTGACTCTATCATCTTCTATCTTGTGTCAGGGCTTGAAATCAGAGATTTGTCTGATTCCAATACACTTACTTAATTCATTATAAAGAGTATTTGGATATAAGCATATGTCACCACTGAGAGTGCATACAACAATTCACTTAAAGTAAACTGCAGGTATGTATACCCATGGCGGATTCATGTCAATGTATGGCAAAATCAACATGATAATGTAAAGAAAAAAATTAATTAATTAAAAAAAAAGTTGACCTAAAAAAAAATCAGATTTGAGTCCTTATATCCCACTGTGCCTGAAACTTAATCCATCCTTGTATTTCCTGTTTCCCAATATTGAACCAGAGGTTCCCACTTTGGACTAAACACATTTGACTCTGCTTTTGTCACTTGTTTAAAAAGAAGCTCATTTCATTCTATTCTCCATGCACTGATGAACATTAGAAAATCTAAATTATCACACCTTATGTCACTGAGAGGGACATGAATAAAACAATGTTCTCATATTCTAGAACTGGAATGATATACATTTTTTAAAACCTCAATACTCTATTCTACTAATAAGACACACAACTATTCAAAATGGGAAAAGACAGATCATCTCCACACTGACACAGGAGGTAGTGTCTCCAGGGGCCGACGACAGTGACTTCTGAAGGCCACAGGGGGTGAGGGGTCTGGATGCCCAGCATTCGAAACTTAGCTCTAAAATCTTCCCCCTTACATCTGTATGTTTAATTCATTTCGTATTTTATGGCCCAATTTCCTTATTTCTAAACTGTAGGTGATTAAAGCTGCCTTCCCTATTGACAATGTTGCTAAGAGAATCAAATAAAGTAAGGCGCTTTACAAAGTTAAAATAGCATATTTTCCACTTACTCATTGAATTTGGAAAAAATAATGCAAATTTCATATTCCTTCATTCCACACCTGTGTTTTTCTTTTCTGCTTTGTCTCTGCTACTTCATTTGGACATTGTAACAACCATCCAGCTATTTTGTGATCTATGCCCCTTCGTTTTATAGATAATAACTTCCACCCTTCCTGTGCCAGAATGAGTAAAGAGGTTACCCTGGACCCATACACACCTTGGGAAAGTTGAATAGGTTTGATCCCTTAGTAAATAATAAGCCAATAACATATTATTTCTGTGTCTGGAGCTTTATTACGTTAATAATAATAGCTAATGTGAATCAGGTATCATCTATGTGTTAGGTGCTTTAATTGTGCAAGGTGCTTTGTATATATTACCTAACTAAACACCATCCTATGAGACAGAAACTAGTCAACCCCCTTTTACAGATGAGAGACCTGAGGTTTTAGCAAGCTTAAGTAAGTTGTCCAAAGTTAGCTATTTAAAAAACAGCAGGTGTAGGATTATTGCACAGACAGTGTTTATTTGGGCATCAAATTTCAATGGTCTGCTTCCTCATTACTCATGACAGGCTGGCTGTGGTATGGTGGGTAGGAAATGAGTTCTGGGTTCATTCTAGGGCCATGACTGGCCTTTGAGGAACCATCCATTTTCCCGCCTATATGGCTTCCCTGGTAGTTCAGCTGGTAAAGATTCTGCCTGTAACACAGGAGACCTCAGTTCATCTTCTGGGTTGGGAAGATCTCCTGGAGAAGGGCATGGCAACCCACTCCAGTATTCTTGCCTGGAGAACTCCATGGACAGAGGAGCCTGGTGGACTACAGTCCGTGGGGTCACAATGGGTTGGACACAACTGAGTGACTGACCACAAAATAAGACAAATGGACCATGGAATTTCTGCAAAACACTTATGAAAAGACATCCTGTGTGGTCTCCTGGTCTATGAACCAAGCCACAGATGAGACATTTGGTTGAAGAGCTCTTTGCCCTCAGGCTCCTGTTTCCTGACCTTGGGAGCTCCCATTCGCTGGCAGGGGTACAGCAGAGTGCAGCTGGGTTACCACTAACCTGCATGATCCCCCGAGGAACCTCACGGCCCTGACACCTACCAATATAAGCTGCGCCATCCGTCACCATATACTTGTTGCGATTTAATCTAGGGAAGGTGTGATTCCTTTGTTCTTTTGTAATGCAAGCATTCTCTCTTTCCAGATCAAAGAATTTCTGTAAGACAATAAATAAATAAACCACGTGAATATAGAGAACATTTTTAGTTTTGTTCAAACACAAAAAGGTTTCTTACCCAAGGATCAGCAATGGACCTCATATTGAGTTATTAAAACCGCAATCTTGTTACTTCATATAGCTGAAGCTATTTTTGGTCTCAAATCCATATAGGCAACAAGAGAAAAAATGAACATGCTCATCCAGGTCTATAATTAACACTTTTAAGCTATAAAATGAACATAAAATTCATTCTTTTAACAGGGTGAAGGCCAGAAGTTGTTTAATTCTTACCATCTTATTCATCAGGGTGCGCTGACATTTTAACTAGACCTCAGGGTGCTTTCTGTCAAGCATGCCAATGAACTGATTTCCTACATGCTGCATATATTATAAGAAGCAGCAGGCCCATGTCAATGACTAGCTGAATTGACTGGGGATTTCCAAAGGTCAAAAAAAGGTTTTGCCAAAAGAACAAATAGTTTCCATCTAAACACCTATGTCTACAAGCTCTTTTAATAAGCAACTCAAAAAGAAAAAAATCACAACTTCAAACCATGAGTCCTGAATTTCAATTCTGATCTGATCCAAAAGCAGCACTCTAGTTCAACTGGAATGGGAATGGGGGTGCTAAGAGAGGTGAGTGACATCAGGAGTGGCTTCAGGAATCTGCTGAAACCGACAAATGCTCAGATGAAGCTTAAACTGTGACTGAATTCACAGAAGACACCATTAAGGTTAGGACCTCAGGTCTCCTCCACATTGAAAAACACTGAACATTTTCAAGGCTGCATGGAATCTTTCCAGAATGTCTTACAGTTGTAGAATCATGTGTGTTTGAAGGAGAGAAGAAGTAGAGAGAAAAAATGAGATGATACCTAAAAATGGAGATATCGTTATAGTTTTAAAACTGTAAGTGTTCAAATTTGGTTTGGGGAAATAATGAGAGTTGGTTTTTCTCATTTCTTGCCTGGAAAACCCCATGGACAGAGGACCCTGGTGGGCTACAATCCATGGGGGTCATGAAGAGTTGGACATAACTGAGTATGCACACATACACACAGGTTGAGAAAGACATGATAAATGAAGTGATCTCTAAGGTCCCTTCCAGCCCTGAAAATTCTAATTTATTTATTTATTTATTGGTAGGACCCTTGAGATCAATGGTACACAGGCCTAAATCTACCACCTAAGAATTTTCTATTGCACATTCCAGAGGAAGGTTCTCCTACTGCCATATTACCATGATTACAGGCAATGTAGCCTGGATCACCTTACTTCCTCAGTTCCCATCTTCTGCAAAATCTGTGTCAGACTTGATGGGTTCACATATAGCCTTTGTGGATTCTTCAGATGGACTTAATAACTTGTGAATGCTCTTATGTCATGGTTTTACACTTGTGTGGTCACACGAAACACACCAGCCAGCAGTCATTCTGCTTGGATATTCTATCACAATACCTGTTTGTACATTAGCCTCTTTCCTTCTGAGGAAGATATTACTATAGGATCAAGACAAATTTGAGAAAGAATAAATTATGCATCCTAATTTAAGTCAGTAATGGCATCACAGCTTGAGGCTTTACTGAGAGCCCATTTCCTCCAGAGAGTAGATGATGACCCAAAAGAGGGAAAACAGGTTTATCTGGGGGACTAAGAAGACAGCAGAGAGCATACTGTATTCACTGACATATTTTTAGACATCTGACATGCTGCAGGTGACAACAAAGACATTTCAAAAGTGACTTGTTGATTTATTTAAAAAACCCTCATTTAACTAGGAAAGCTTGGTGAGTGCTATCTCTTTCCACGAGCCTCCTCATGGATACAAACTCACAAAGCCAGAGGTGAGGGTGCATGCTCTAAGGATGGGGGTTACCAGGCTATCTGCTTTATCAGTGCTCCTAGGCTCCTGAAGACATGCTATGTGCAAGATCCCAACTTTCACTTTTCTTAGAAAAGCTCTTCATCCATCTGTGGTCTTGGCATTGGGGCCATAAGATTCTTTCTCATCTAGGCTTATCTTGTTGCTTAGAAATGCATGGCCTGGCTTATACAGAGATTGAAGTCTCTGTTTTAAAAAATGTCCAGCAGGAAACTATTAATGGTTGCTTTATTCAAGTAATATGGCCATGAGTGTTCAAAAAGATGAAGCTGAGTAAACACTGTAGAAGTTAAAAGTGATGGATTCTACTTTTCTTGCAATCTCTTGTAAGTCTTAAATAAGAACCCTTACCATTTCATGCCAGAGACTTCAACTGACGGTGCCTCAGTGAAAGGTGTGCTGTGGGGTCAAGAAAGGGGGTTGGTGGAGACAGCTGAGTTGCTCTGAGGGGAAGTCGAGAGAGGACACAGGAGCAAAGGCACCGTGTGCCACAGGCCCCCGGTACTCTCCTCTGCCTCTGCTTGTATTAGCTGTGTCTTATTTTCTATATTCTGATGCTTTGACGTCTGGGGCCTTGCTGAGCATGGAGAGACTGTCTGTCCTTCAGAGAATGAAGGCTAACGGGATTTGACCTTCTCTAGGCCTAATTTATAGGGCTTCCCTTGTGGCTTGGCTGGTAAAGAATTCGCCTGCATTGTGGGAAACCTGGGTTCGGTCTCTGGGTGGGAAGATCCTCTGGAGAAGGGAAAGGCTACCCACTCCAGTGTTCTGACTCATGGGCCGCACAGAGTCAGACACGACTGAGCGACCTTCCCTTTAAGGGCCTCCTGTGGGATCCTCCGACATTTCTCCTCCCCTGACTGGCCTTGGGGTATTGAGGCTCAAGGCAATCTTGGAAGCCATATATCAAAGTTGACAGAGGCGCTTGTGTCACTGGGTCCCTGGATGCTTCATGCATGGTGCAAAACATTATCACTTAGAAGAGGTCTCAGTGTACATTTGTTGAATGTCCACAGTGGAGGTTGGGGAAAGCTGAGATCTAAAGGATTAGTGGGCATGGATCAGGTAAAGCATGGAGAAGAGTGTTGCAGGAGAAGAAAGAGCGTGTACAAGGGCCCTGAGGGGAGGGTGAGGATGCTACACGTGTGGACCAGAGGACAGTTAAAGATGAGCTAGAGAGCTAGCACATTTAGAGTTGTGTGAATCCTCAACCCTGCCTCCCTCACAGGATGCAGAGATGGATCAGCACGTCACCCGAGGGACCTGGAACAAGGACAGGATCCCAGGCTGGGGGAGTCTGTGCTGCTGTATGTTCCAAGGCTCTGCTGCTCACTGTCTTACAAATAAGAATAGTAGATGAAGGAGGGAGTTCAGACAAAATGGAGAGGATGCAACTCCATTTTGTGTGATAAAGAGGGCTAGGCTGGTACCAGGAAACTTGGGTTCTAGTCTCCTTTTTCGGGGGGAGATATGATTATCTTGAAAAACTACTCAACCTACTTTTTGAGGTATTTTTCACTCTCAAACATTGTCCTAGTTCCGATTGGCAGCGCATGTGTATTTGTGTGCTGATAGCTTTCACAGATGTATGAAGGAAATGAGATTTTAATAGCTCAGTCAATACAATACTTACAACTTTCAAACTGCAGTTGGCTATTTCAGTGCAAATAGCTTTAAGAGATGAAATGAAGTTAAATGTGAGGGGGTCAGTTTCCTTCCAGAAACTTATAAGGAGTCGAACTTTGACGCTCCTCAGAACTAACGCTTCTCTGATTTTCCCATCCAAGTCTGGCCAGTAAGTCCTGTAGAAATAATATCCATACAGATAAAATAAAGAAAATAGTCAGTTTGGGGGAAAAAATTACTAGACTGCAGAGAAAACTGACATTAACTTGATCATTATGTGATCAGTTACATTATAGATTAAATCAGCCTCTAATTTATAAGTCCTGTAGAAATAATATCCATAAAGATAAAATAAAAGAAAATTAGTTAGTTTGGAGAAATTTATTAGACTACAGAGAACATTGATATTAACTTGATCACTATGTGATCATTTATATTATAGATTAGATCAGCCTCTAATCTATAATATACTGTAGAAATAATATCCGTACAGATAAAGAAAATCAGTTACTTTGGGGAAAGAAATTTACTGGACTACAGAGAGCATTGACATTAACTGGATCATTACTTGATCATTTATATTATAGATTAGATCAGCCTCTAATCTATAATATAAATAACCTTGTAGGATATGTTGATAAAATGCTGGCCTCCTGGGTTAGAACATTGAGAAATGGTGCTTTAAGCAGGTACATTCCTACATAAAATGAGGTTTCCTATCAGGGCCTCAGGTTGTGTGGGCTGAGGCCCACAGACATACTGACCACTTCCACATGCCACCCTCACACACCTCCAACTTTACTTGGGCCTCAGTTCAAATGTGCAAGAAGAATCAACTTTCCAAAAGAACTCCAGTTAGGATCCTTGAGCACTCTGTCATCTTCAACATCTTCTTAAACCTCTCTTCTTTGATAAGTGCCCCCCAAATGAGAATTTGCTCTGGTTGCCTGAGCGTCCCACACTCTTATTTCCAAACTGTCTTCGTCTCTCCTTGCCAAGCCCCTCCACTACTCTGGGACCTCGGAACCCTTCCTCAGGCAAACAGTTTCCCCTATAGGTTTAGCCTTTTCCCTGAATTCTTAACTTTTTACTTCAACTAAATCTGGACTCTTTCCTAGGCCAGAGTTTCTCCTAAAGTCTTGCTGTGTATTTCCCACCATAACCTGTGCACTTGATTTAGGAGACAGCTACCACACTCCCCAGCACACACAGTGTTTCTTTCGAAACTGTCACTTAGTTCTCATGCTAAAAACCAAAAACAATAAGCTTTCCCATGTTAAACACAAATCTCAAATTGCTCTCTCTTTAATCCTGTAATTTGTAGACCTTCAGTTTATTCACACAAATCTTTGCCTAATTCTAGGCCAATTCATTGTCTGGACTAATGATATATTATTCAAAACCTTAGCCTGTGAGTTGCATAATAATTTTACCTCCAAAGGTCTCCTCTTTATATCTGACCCCAGCCTCCTGTCCTTCAAGTTCTTTCACTCTCTTATTTGTACCTTCCCTTTCACCTGTGTGGGTGTCTCTGGTGGCTTAGATGCTAAAGAATCTGCCTGCAATGCAGGAGACCTGAGTTCGATCCATGGGTCAGGAAGATCCCCTGGAAAAAGGAAACGGCAACTCACTCCAGTATTCTTTCTTGGGAAATCTCATGGACAGAAAAGCTTGGTGGGCTACAGTCCATGGGATCACAAAGAGTTGGACATGAGAAACTAACATGCTCACTTTTCACCTGTGTGGGCCCCAGATCTCAGATCCCTCTACTTTTTCTTGATGCATCAGCTGCTCCTGGTCTCCTTTCCCTGACAAGCCTAGTTTCAGTTCTGATCACCTGAAGGACAGTTGCCCCTCTCCCTTCCTTTGTCTCTTTGCAGAATCTAAATCCTGGATCAGTGCCATTATTCCTTTGGTGTATTTCTATAGTCATAAAGCTAAGGACTACTGGAAAGTCATCTCAGCCTTCAGGGTTCTCAAACCATCTGCCAACCTCTATCCTTGTATTGGGTTAGTTCCACCTCCTGTATCTTTTGTAATTATTCTGTTACCCTGCCCTAGAGAAACTTGTTCTTTCCTTCATTCACAAAACTGGGGGTCTTTGTCTTGGTTCTCCTCAACTTTCTACCCTGATGGTACACACATCCTTATTCCCTTCCCTCTAATTCAGAGGATAAGGCATCTTCCCCCTTCTCCCTTAGCTGTTCTCTTGGCCCTCTGCAGCTGCATTTGCTTAGTCATTCCTTCCTAAGAATAGCTTCAACTTCTCCCTGGAGCCTTCCCTGGAGTCTTCCCTAGTGGCTCAGATGGTAAAGAGTCTGCCTGCAATGCAGGAGACTTAGGTTCGATCCCTGGATAGGGAAGATCCCCTTGAGAAGGAAGGGCAACCCACTCTGGTATTCTTGCCTGGAAAATTCAAGCAACTCTGTCCATGGAGTCTCAAAGAATGGGAAGCTTGACTTTCACTTTTTTCCTTCTCTGCCTTCTTCATTTGCAAAAAAATGCAAATCTTTCCCATTGAGGGACCCCTGCTTTGACTCTGCATTGCTCTGTGGCTAGCGCACAATCTCTTTCCTCATTATATTTCCAAGATATTTTAGATTATCCATGCTAATGCCTTCTCCCTTGGCTATGAAGGATCTTAATTTTATTTGTTCGAAGGAACTTCTTGAAATGAAGGTTATGTCAATCCTATGAAATTATTATCCCAACCTAATAAGTCATAAACTTAACCTTATTCTCCTTCGGAGTAATTGGAAAATCAGGCAAACTGAATTGTTTCAAATTCTTCCCAAAGAGAAGCTGAAATCTAAAACAAATCTAAAATCAAATAATAAATGGGCAAAACATGAAACGGAGGGATTGAAAAAATGAAAGTATGTGGAAAAAAATCCATGAATGTTCAAAGGATGCACAATATTTTAAGTAAAAGTGTCTTAATAATGTGTATCTTGCAGCCTAAAATACTTTTGACCATCATTAGGGGTAATCACTTTCCGGGAGAAACACATCTTTTGCAATTTTAAAGTTATTTGCATAAAGAAGTTGTATATTATGCATATGTGAGGTTGGCAATATGAACAATATTCAAGCAATATAAGGCACATGAAATTACTTAACCTCAGCAAAGTAGTTAACTTGAAATTGAAATTTTCCAAATTTAAAAGGTATCGGATTGTACTCCTAGAAATGTGCACTTTGGAAGTTTTTCCTGGGTTAACTGGATTATTCAAAACATTTACAAGCACCCAAACTCTGCATTCCCAGCAAGAAAGCAAAAGTGGGAAATACTTGGGCCCTAGGCATGCATTTATGCATGCAATGATTTAGGGGCATAAATTCTGCTCCTGTTTATTCCAAATATTTCCACACTTGCACAGTGATGAGGGGCTGCCCGGCCCTCGCTGTCGCGGCCACACGAGCCTTAGCCAGTCCTTCAGGCTAGGTACCACGGTGTGTGTTTTCAGAAGTCCCCTAGAAGCAGCTTGTCTCGTCAATGATGAAACATGATGATTAGGTTTTCATTCATAACCGTAAGGCTTGTTACAAGTTGGGGATCAGTAGTTTGTTTCAGTAGAATGGCAGAGGGGAGGTGAGCAGTTTTATTCTGTAGGCTTTTTATTCGATTATGTAAAAATCAGATCAGGCACTGTATTTTAGTTAAACATTGCTTTAATGGCAACAGAATAGCCTTTGTGGCTGTCAAATAAAATCTGTAAATAGGAGGTGGAGTTGAAGCCATCTTGACCGAGCAGTTCCTAACTGCGGCTCTAAAGGGCACTGAGGGGGACAGAGTGTTGGGGGAGGTAACTGTTGACCACGACAGAGACGTGGCATTGGTGACAAGCCCGAGCTGATACACGACGAAGGGTTGGTCGCATAGGGTTTCCGCAGAGAGCGCTCCCGTTTCAGGGGTTTGACCCCAGGGCCACGTGGGTGGTTAGCTTGGACACACCCCCACGTTCACGGTGAGCACGGCGGCGCCACTGTGGGGCCGGTGCGCAGCGTGACGCGTTCACAGCATCCTGTTGATGAATCTCCGAGCCTCTGACTCAGTGGCTCTACACCACGAAGCTGTCTTGAAATTTCTGCACTGACCCCCAAATTGATCCAATTATGTACACAGTTCTTTTTAGAAGAGGTGGCTTATTAACAGGGAAGAAGATTGCTATGTTACGGTTGTAAGAATAGCCTTGGGCGTTTAGATTTTCTTTTATAAAATAGGGAAGATTCAGCCATCAGTGGGGGTATTTTAGGATCCCGAGGACATCAGAATGGAGTATCAGTCATCAGGGGTTTTTTTTGTTTGTTTGTTTGTTTGTTTTAACAATAATATGTCTTCAAGGTTTTTGTTTGTTTGTTTGTTTGTTTTAACAATAATATGTCTTCAAGGTTTTTGTCTCAGCGTCTATAAAAGAATTCATTTTCTCATTTCAAACCGGTTAAATATTCTGGGTGAAAGGAATCACTGATTTGCCTATGACCTTTTAGAAAAACTATTGTTTTGTTAAAACACTGTACCTGTTATTAATCTGAATTTGCATTGACTATGTTTTTAGTGTATTTATAAATGGTGAACTCAGTTTCTGAAATTAAACTTTTTATTTGCAATTAAAAAAATACTCTAAATTTCAAAATGCATGTTCCTCTTACAGATGGATGGATTGACTGAGAACACGCGTATTTTAAGTTTCCTTCTCCCATAAGTGAAAAAGATAGTATGAAAATTTAGCATTTAAGGAAGACTGACATGAGTACAACAAAGTGATGCCTCTTTTAAAGAAAATCTTGGCAGACCTACTTAGTTAGGGTATGCCGTTAAGGCACATGTCAAGTGATGACTTAAATTTTTTTTTCTAATAATTTTTAATTTATTTTACTTTTCCAAATAATTTTCAAATCACAAACAAGCCAATTTTCAATCTTAAGTTGCTGTCATGCTTATAATGTAAATTATGGAGGTAGTAATTTATGTGATGAGACCTCGAGTCCTTAAAATGGACTGAGGGAGGAGATGCATTCTGGGTGAGCTGCGAATATACACCGAGAAGATGTGAATGTGCCACCTTCTGTGACTTGATAGCATCGCAGTGTCCAGGATGCTTTTTCCTGTGGTTCTCAGTTTCGTGCCTTGCACTGGAGCCCAGGTTCTAAGTACACACTCACTGACCTTCTGGTGCTTGTGCTGGAGATAGGCAAGTAGTCCATGACTGCGATGTACACGTATTGCTTGGCATCGTCGATTACACTGTAGATGGCGTCTATGTCAAAGCTTCTGTTTTTAGGGCAAAAGAGTTTGGGAGAATTCTGTGAAGACACAAAAAACAAACTTTTAGAGTATTAGTTTTTGCCACCTGGGGTTTTCTCTTTTTTGTTGTTATTTAAAAACATTTTTTTAAAAAATGAATCGGCTTTTAACCAATTTTTGCAAGTCTACTTTCCAGTTCTTTATGAGATTAGACAAACACATTTTCAGTTCTATCAAAGTTGAAGCAAGTAGACATCAAAGTGTGGTGGAATGAGTCTCAAATCTGTCCTTTAAGTTGGTTTTGGGAGGGAATTCTCATTTTCTAGACACACATGTTTTATCTTTATAGAAGTTCTCCAGTTCTAAACTTATGCGACTCTGGTACACACTCATATCATACATAGTTAATTTTCTCAGATATTAGCATGCATAGTATACACACACACACACACACACACACACACACACACACACACACACACATACAGCAAGCTATTTACACTAGAAGTGATTTCACTTGAAAGGTAATGTGGCCGTAAAAGATGTTCAAGACACATGGTCTAAAAATCCTGTTTTGTTTTTTCTTTTCTTCTATTTTTCATCAAGTGAGGAAGAGGAGGGTTGATTGTGGAGAAAGGATCATCAGTAATTCTAGAGGAAAAACCAAGTGACTTATTAAGATGCTAAGCTCATAAGCAGAGACAGGGACTTAATAAAAATGAACAAAGAGGCAAATTACACTTGAGATATTTTTCTTATGTTGCTCAAAGTGGTTTCCATTTTACAAAAGTATGATGTTTTTAGATGAAATTATTATAGAAAGGAGGGATTCCCTGGTAGGTCAGCTGGTAAAGAATCTGCCTACAATGCAGGAAACCTTGGTTTGATTCCTGGTTTGGAAAGATTCGCTGGAGAAGGGATAGGCTACCCACTCCAGTATTCTTAGGTTTCCCTTGCGGCTTCTCCTATAATGCAGGAGACCTGGGTTCAATCCCTGGTTTGGAAAGATCTCCTGGAGAAGGGAACAGCCGCCTACTCCAGTATTCTGGCCTGGAGAATTCCGTGGACTGTATAGTCCATGGGGTCACAAAGAGTAGGACATGACTGAGTAACTTTCACTTTTTTCATTATAGAAAGGAAAAGATGTACTTGGGTTTTCTTACTGGCTTCCCACTGGACAAGACTGGAAGGAACATTTCTGTAGTTTCTGCATTACTCTGACAAGCAAGACACCAAATGAGGTAACACAAACAGTGCAGTGAGTCCTTAGTTGTTTAGTGGCTAAGTTGTGTCCAACTCTTTTGCGACTCCTTGGACTGTAGTCCACCATGCTCCTCTGTTTAGTATCAGAGGCCAAACCAGTCTTCTGGTTTCTGGAAGACTGCCTGGCATGGCAGAACTGGGTCCTTTAGCAAATGTTCTGCCAGTTATGGTGGTCAGAGGCCCTCATGAATGCTTGGGAACAACTCCCCACCATGTGCTGGCGGGAGTCCCTATGCCAGCTCAGACAGAGGGAAGATGATGCTATTGGACCAGATGCACAGCTGAGGAGGAGCATGGGGCTGAGGAAGGAGCATGTTGAAGGGCAACACCTACCAGGCACCCTTACTCAGAATGTTGTCCTGGCCAATGAGTATCAGAATAAGTTTTGAATTTAAATCACTTTTCTTTCGGAATGAGGATGAACTTCTAAGTATTAAAAAACAAAAAACAAATGCTAAAGGAGAGAAACCAGAACAAAAAAGCCCAAAACAAAACAATAAAACATAAATTAACAAACAAACAAAATCCAATGCTAGTCCTATGCTTCTCCCCAGCACACACATATGCAGACACCCCATCTGTCACTAAGGGAGATGGTGTGGGCTTCTGCAGCATCTCCATGTTGTCCTTCCCTCTTACTCCATAGCGCTGTTTCCCTCATTCAGCCACTGGTGCTGTTTGCTGGGCACCACTTTTATCTGTCTTCTGAACTCATTTCCCTGTCTCCATGATGCTTACAAGACAAACAAACAAACGTGTGTCTCTTTCAGGACCTCTGGTTTCTTGGAATTCAGCCTGATCTCACTGGCAGATGTATGCATGGCCTCTGTAACCTGGCTGTCTCATTTCTGTCTCCCTCATTTGCAGGCTATCATGCCTTCTGTATCCCAAACTAAGATAATCATCAGTCCATGGCTCTGCTCTCACTTTTTCTGCTTCCGTGTATTTGCTCTGGCCAGTCCCTCTGGCTGAACTGTTTCCCTGTCTTTACCTATCAGAGTCCTAGACTTTCTCTAAGTTCAAGTCCAAATACTATCTCCTCCATGAAATTAAAAAACAAACAAACAGCTATTTATTTTTGGCTATGCCGGCTCTTCGGGGCTGTGCATAGACTTTCTCTAGGTGTGACGAGCTAGGGCTACTCTCTAGTTTCAGTGCTTGAGCATCTCCTTATGGTGGCTTCTCTTGTAGGGGAGCACAGGCTCTAGGGCCCACGGGCTTCAGTAGTTGTGACACACAGGCTTGGTCGTCCCGAGGCATGTGGGATCTTCCCAGACAGGGGATCGAACCTGTGTCTCTGCATTGGCAGGCGGACTCTTAACCACTGGACCATCAGGGAAGTCCTGAAACATCTTAATATTGTCACCCAGAAGCTACTTCTCCTTTTTCTGTCTTCCCATAATGTGATTAACTTGTTATATTATTTAGAATATTGAAACTTAAAGTCACTTGCACCTGTCTCATCTCCTTGCCTAGACGGCTACTATCTTGATTTTAGGAATTGTGTTTTACTCATTTTTCTATCTCCATTAATAAATGAATATTCAAATGAATTACTTCCCTTAGCCTGTTGGGTCTGCTTTACCCAACAGGTAAAGCTTACCACGAAGAAGCTAAGTATCTTAGCTCGAGACAGGAGCCCAGGTCAACTCTGAAATATGTCCAAATGCCTATATTTTTACTTCAGTTAGGAATTTCCTGAACTTCCTGGCATGTTCCCCAAACTGGATTTTGGTTTCAGGGAGGAACAAATTTAGACACAGAGTCACTGGTCTCTTTCATTGGCTACTGTCTAAGAAGTTTGGATACTGCGCTTTGGTGACACAGCATTTACATGCTGGTGATGTGCTGGGTTCCAGCATTTATAACCTGTAGCAGGCTGGGCATGTCCCTTACACTTCCTCAGCCTCTGTTTCCAGTGGGGTGAGAACAGTAACAAATCTTTCATTATGATTTGTCTTTGAGGCTTGAATAAGAGAATGGCCTACTCCTGGTCTGGATCTGTTCCTCTTCTGCACCTGATTTCATTCATTCATCAGATATGACTAAGTATGGATACCAGCCACGCAGCCAGCTCTAGTCTAGGTACTTGGCGTACATTAGTGATCAATATAAGATTCTTGCTTTGTGCAGTTTCATTCCAGCACATGCTACATTGTACTTCCTTTATTTGTCTGTGTGATTCTCTACCAGCTTGTGAGCTGCTTGGTTTTATGTCTCTGGAGCTTTGTGCCATGCCATGCTTAGCACATATGACATGCTCAATAAATATTTGTGGAATGTGAGAGTGCTTCTTAGATTACTAAGTGTTGGAGTCTTGTGTGACTCCCCAACCTCTACTCCTAGTTGGAGTTGCTTTACTCTAGGTATTTCCATCTGTGTGTGAATAGACCCTGACTTGTCTTGTTTCCTACATTCTCATTTCCTAACCCAGTGCCTAGAGCATGGCAGGTGATACATGCGTTTATTAAGGAAACACATGACTATTTGTATTAGTGCTTCTGCCCCTGGGGTCATGGTGGTACTTGTGTGTTCTCTGATCTGGCAGAGGAAATTAACTAGTTCTGCTTGTTTAATTAGAGAGGAGATTGTTGTTTTCTTATCATTCCTGGATTAATTTTCTGACCCTTGCACTTTGTACTCCTTTATTCCAAAGCAAAATACAAAGAGAAGGAAAATACAGATCCTTTTCTTTGTTTCAACTCTCAATGATCTGTTACCAATCAAGTCCTCTTGAGGCACCTTGATTATAGGTAATCTCTATTTCCTTCTTACATCAATAAACACCTTACATTTACATGTACCTTGTTTTGCATATTCATTAAATTCTTGCTTTAGTAGGGTTTTATTTCATATCAGATTCCTGGTTTTAAAAAATCCATACTCCATTCCCAGAATATATATGCTAAAATGTAATTAAACATGAAAAGACAATCTACAGAATGGGAGAAAATACTTGCAAATCATATACATCCTTGTACCTAGAATGTAAAATAACTCTTACAACTCAATAACAAAACCCCAAGCAATCTAACTGAAAAATGGGCAGAAGCTTTGATAGACATTTCTCTAAAAAGATATCCAAATGATCCGTAAGTGCACTAAAATATGCAAATTGAAACCATAAGACAAATTTCACAAACACTAAGAGGGCTAAAATAGAGCAAAAAATAGCAAGTATTGACTAAGATGTGTGGAAATGGAAATCCTCATTCATTTCTGGTGGGATTGCAAAATGGTGCAGCCAATTTAAAAAAGTTTGTCAATGCCTCAAAATGTTTAATATAGAGTTACAATAGTACCTAGCAACTCTACTCCTAAGTAAAACTCAAAATAGCTGAGAACAGGTATTCAAATAAAAATTTGTACATGAAGGTTCATAGGAACACTATTCACAATAGTCAAAAGGTGAAAACATCTAAATGTCCATCAACTGATGGTCAGACAGCAAAACATGATCTATCCATACAATGGAATATTATTTGGCCATAAAAGGAAAAAGAACTGAGTCATGCATTTTGAAACAATTTTATTAATAGTAAGTGAAAGAAATCAGTTACAAAAGACTAAATATTGTATCAATATTGCTTCGTTTATATGAAATATCTAGAAAAAGGCAAATTCTTAGAGACAGAAAATAGATTAGTGCTTTCTAGAGCCTGAGAGGAGAAAATGGAGAGCAACTACTAACAAGTATGGCTTTTTCCTTTGTGGTGATAAAAATATTTTAAAATTAGAAAGTATAAAGATGATAGTAAAACTCTGTGACTATACTGAAACCCACTGAGTTTTACATTTAAAAGGATGAATTTTATGGTAATAAATTATATCTCAATAAATCTATTGATGTGTAGTTAAAATATATAGCCGAGATTCTAAAGGGAAATTTAATTATATTTTTCAGAGCAGCACCAAGTTCTAGTCAACATCTGCCCTCACTCACTAAATAACTACTGTATACATGAGTAATGGATGAATGAACCAAGCAATAAACAACAAGAAATTAAATCTTTCTAGCACCTAGATCAATAAAAACAAACCTTGAACTAACTAGTCTTTATCTTGGAAATCAAATGCATTATCTTAAGAACTCTAAAAAGCATTCTAGAAAATAGGACCAAAAAACCTCAGTCTGTTGTTACAAAATAGGTCAAAAAACCTCACTCTGTTGTTATAAAACAGGACAAAAAAACCTCAGTCTGTTGTTCCTATCTTCTGATTTCAATAGGGAATGTAAGAAAATTAGAATGACTCAGCCCCAAGTTATTAGAGATCACACACTTAAATCTAACCAAATACCTCTTTCTGTCCTATGAGAAAATTAGAAATAATTTATATCTATATCACTATTTAAATTTATATATCAACATGCTAAGTTATTAATCATCTAAAATCTAATTTTGGGAATGATAATTCTTAAGGCCCTCAAATATATATATTTTGTGTGTTAACTTAGTGTTGGGACTGTAAGCTTATAAAAATATAGTATATTATTTTAAGATAATTTATAACAAATATTTTGAACTTGAATAAATTTGCTTTGACATTGGTTTGGCACATATACTCAGAAAACTGTATGTATCCTGGAACTTTTTATTGATATTACTACTAATAGAACCAATCCAACATTTACTGCTTTAGGGAGGCCTAAGGGAAGTACTGGAAGTAACAATGATGAAGAGAGTACAGGATATGACCTTTGAAGCCTTTTAAAAAAGTGGGAAAGTGAAAGTGAAAGTTGCTCAGTCATGTCTGACTTTTTGCAACCCCATGGACTATACAGCCCATGGAAATCTCTAGGCCAGAATACAGGAGTGGGTAGCTGTTCTCTTCTCCAGTGACAACTCAGGGATCCCAACCCAGTTCCCAACTCAGCGACTGAACCCAGTTCTCCCACATTGCAGGGAGATTCTTTACCACCTGACTTACCAAGGAAGCCCCAAATAGTGGGAGAGATAATTAATAAACAAATAGCTACAAAAATGTGATTAATGTTGTAACAGAGGTGAGACCAAGGAGCTCTGGGCAAATGATACCAATTCCAATATTGGGGGCTTTCTGACTTTTATTTATCTTATGTCTGTAAGATTTTATACCACTGTAAAAAATGGTGTTGAATTAATATCTGTTGAACTGAAATTCAAAGGTAGGCTTGAGATATTAATATGAAATGGAAAATAAGATAACAATAATTTAAAATACTTCAATAAATAAAATAGAAAACAAAGGTGCCATGTGGTTTAAAAGACCATCATTAAGGAAAGGACTGTTAAAAAAACCTCAACCTATTTTGTAGCACCAGGCTTCCCCAGTGGCTCAGAGGTAAACAATCTGTCTGCAATGCAAGAGTTGCAGGAGAAGGGGGTTCAATCCCTGGGCTGGGAAGATCCCTGGAGAAGGGCATGGCAACCCATTCCGGTATTCTGCCTGGAGAACTCCATGTACAGAGAAGCCTGGTGGGCTACACAGTCCATAGGGTCACAAAGAGTCAGACAGGACTGAAGTGATTTAGCACAAGGAATATAACAAAGCCCTTGCATTTTCATAGATTTTACTGAAGGCCTGGGCCCTCTCTCTGAAGTAGATATGTTAACTTTGGGATCAACAAAGGAGGACTCCCCCACTTTTTAAGGGTCAGAATTTAAATTTTTGCAACAACCATATTCACTCATCTCTAAGATTCAAACTGTAAATTCAAAATACAGCAATTATCTGAAATATGTTCATAATTCACCTGTTTCTTGCTGCTTTCAGCTATTCTGCTGGACCCTTGGGGTGTCATGTTATCATTTATGTCATGTTACCATTAATGTTGCCATTAATCTGGATTAAGGGTTCCTTGGAAAATTTTCTATTGCAACTAATCTACAAATTGAAAATAATATCTGATTTTCTTGTCTTACAGGGTTGTCTTAAGAGGAAACAAAATTGAATATATGCAATAATTTTATTAGTAAAATGCCTTAGATGATATGCTACATGCTGCTGCATTATTTGACCTGTACACATGCCAAAAAAGCGAGTTTTTAGTTCTATTTGATGAAAATCTTCCATAGTCTATTTTATGTTATTCATACTTACATAAATTTATTTAAGACAAGCAACTTCAATTTTCTCTCTATCGCTACACTTCTAAATTTTCAGAAAGTGCTTTTATTTTAATGGGCAAAAAAGCTACTATTTCCTCTTTCATGAAAAACTCTTCAGTGACATAAAAGTTGTTGGCAGCTTGTAAGACAGTGGAGAAATGGCCATATTAAATTGGGAGAATGGTTCAGAGAAGTTTACCTGAGCAACAGGATCAATGCAGAAGCCTGATTCAAATAAAAATTCTAAGGTTTCACCCAGGTCCAGTGGATCAGATCCTAGTGAGGGTGGTGGAACTATAAGTTTGCACTTTTTACTTACTTACAAAAAAACCCCCAAAACTAAGGTCATGGCATCCAGTCCTATCACTTCATGGCAAATAGAAGGGGAAAAAAATGGAAACAGTGATGGATTTTCTTTTCTTGGGCTCCAAAATCACTGTGGATGGTGACTGCAGCCATGAAATTAAAAGATGCTTGCTTCTTGGGATAAAAGCTATGACAAATCTAGACAGCATATTAAAATGCAGAGTCATGGAGGAGAAACTAAGATGGCGGAGGAATAGGACGGGGAGAACACTCTCTCCCCAATAAATATACCAAAAGAACTTTTAAAGGCCGAGCAAACTCCAAAAAACAGGAACTGAATGCTGGCAGAGGACATCGGGCATCCGGAGAGGCGACCCAGTGCCGACGTGAGGAGGTAGGACAAAAGAAAGAAAAGAAAAAAAAAGTAGAGGAAGAGACAAAGAGCTGGGGACGGGCTCCGTCCCGGAAGGGGAGTCTGGAATAAAGAGGAAAAAAAAAAAAAAAAAAGAGGAGAAAGGTTTCTGAATACCAGGGAGCATTCTCTCTGGCAGATCTGCGGTGGATCTTGGAGAGCAATATAGCTGAGAGCAGAAGCAGATTAATAGCTAAGCCCTGCAAGGTTCGTCTCTAGCTACAAGCACAGCCGAGAGCAGCAGCACAGCCGAAGCAGACTGCTCCTGCTCAGGGAGGGGCGGGCCGCGGGCTCAGGGAACGGAGCAGCCTGAGGGACCTAACCTTCCAGGGAAAGCTCCCTCTCCCCCCCAGGTCCGTGCACAAAACAAAGGGCGGTGAGGAGTCAACAGAGAGGCTGTGCAGCTGAGGGCTGCGGACCGGCCCAACCCCCGCCTGAGAGCAGTGGGCATAACCCAACCCAGCCCCGGGGAGGCTAACCAAGACTTCTGGGGAATCTGGACAGATCGGTGCTGTATACACCTTAGAAGGAGTGCTCAGCTGCACGACGAGAAAACAGAGCGGCCGGGCCGGGAGAGAGGAGAAGCCCCACTCCCCAACTGCTGGGCGGACGACAGAGAGCCTGAGCAGAAGGGGCGGGGGAAGCCCTCTCATCAGGAGCAGGGCAAACTCCAAAATTAAATCTCTGCCGGTAGATCAGACTGCATAGAAAAGAGACTGTAGGACTGTGAGAAGGACAAGCCTAACCAAGAAGGCCTGCTTAGCTGCACGCTGAGAAAACAGAG